>JADHYT010000380.1:0-20480 GCA_027604725.1 Entophlyctis luteolus
GATAGGATACAGATCTACCTGGCAATTTTTTTTACCTGGCGGATGCATTGCCGGATACTTTGCCAGATTTGCCAGATCCCGGATCGGATCAGGATACAAAAAAAAAAAAATTGCTGGATAGGATCCTGGATATCTGCCAGATACGTATCCGGCAAACATACTATAGTGCCAGATGCTGGGTATTCATTCCGAACCTGCACCAGATACTTGCTGGATGCCGGATACCGCCAGATCAATCCCCTGGGTGATCCTGACATACTATAGTCAGACGCATCTGCTTCAACACAAAATTTTTTGGACCATTGGCATGAGGCAGCAGATTGATCTGGTGGTATCCAGCATCTGGCAAGTATCCAGCAGGTATCTTGCAAAAATACCCAGCATCTGGCACTAACTGCAAAGTATCTGGCACTCATCTGGCATCTGGCAAGTATCTGGCAGGTATCCGGCAAAAATATCCGGCATCCGGCACTACCTGGCAAAGTATCTGGCACTCATCCAGCATCCGGCAAGTATCTGTCAGGTATCTGGCTAAAGTATCTGGCATCCAGCACTACCTGGCAAATGATCTGGCACTTTTCCAGCATCTGGCAAGTATCTGTTGGAATTCCAGATTCTGCAACAGGTTATTACAATACTAATAAACCACATGGAATACATCCATTTCAGTATCTTGCAACATGAAGGTTAATTCATAATGTGGAAAGCTGGAAATCTGAGCAGTTCCACTATTCTAAAGTGGCATAAAAGAGATAACTAGTTTGAAACAGAAAAGAATTAATGAAGTAGTGTAAAAGAGGGATCAAACTCAGGGCTTCATTGTCCATGAGCAGAGATTCACCACTGTGCTAAACACCAAGATAATTATGCTTTATATGCTGCTGTGATACTGCACCTTTGTTGTTTGCAAGATATCCCTGCTGATCAAGCATCCCACAACACAAATGATGAAGAGTACAACTCCGGTGATGAAGAGTACAAATTCAGAGATGAAAAACAAGATTTTTCCATGGCAGTTTAGTATAAATAGTGGCTGGTTTGGATGCTGTAAAATCATTGCAAAAATACAAAAGAAATCTTCTCACAAAAATCTCCTTTCTACCTGAGGATTTGGACACAGATGAATGGGCAGACTTCCTTGTGATTGCAGGTAATTATAGTATATCAGGATCACCCCTGGCAGTATCTGGCATCTGGCAAGTATCTGGCAGGTATCCAGCCAAAGAATCTGGCTCTGGCAGATTATCTGGTATCCTATCCTGTATCTGGCTCTTGTTAGTAATCAGAATGGCATTTAAGTTCCTCTTCAGAATACAGCAACAACACAGCACCCAAGATATCAAATCCCCAATCCTGAACTGCAAACAGGTCCCAGATTATCTGCAGAATCATCTGGCAGGTCATTGGCCACATCTGATGCAGATTTGGTTCCAGTGCCAGATTCAGAGTATCTAGATCTGGCACTTGTCTAATTATTTTTTTAAACATTTTACTGCTGACTTATTTCATTCATTTAAGTGAAAGATGAAAGAATCTGGATGTGAATATTTTTTTTGAATTATAGTTGTTGTTTTTTGTTGAAGACTTGAAGCAAAAAGTGAAAACAGATACTTGCCAGATCAGATCATCCTGCAAAATCTGGCTGAATCTGGCTGTGCCAGATAGAATGGCAGATTGATTTGGTGGATTTTTTGGATCTAGCATCTGCCATTAGGATACAGATATACACCAGATCCCAGATTGGATCAGGATACAAAATAAAATTTTGCCAGATAGGATCCCAGATATCTGCTGGATATGTATCCAGCAAACATACAAAAGTTTGGTGAAATTGTGCCAAGCTTCCACTCACCAAATATGGAATCCTGACAGAACTACAATTGTGGTTTTTGCAGGATTGGTAGAAGATTTGCTCAGTGCAAAAAGTGTGTATTGACTGCTTCTTGTTCTGGAAAGGTTTCTTTATGAAGACACTGCAGATAATGGAAATCCAAGTTTCCACAACAATGCATACTTTACCCTGATTTTATACAAATTCAAATACTTTGAGAATTGGTGCCATCAATCTGACACATTTGTTCACACCATGCACACATCAATACTTTCAGCAGAATTCAACTCTTGACACCTTCCTGTGATTAGCAGTATCCATTCAATTCTTGAAAGCCATTGAACAAGCAGTAAATTGGTGGATTTCAGGGAAAGACTGGATGTTTTTGCCTCCTGTGTCAATGAGAGAATTATACAAGCGCCGATAAAATCCTATTTTTGCAACTGTGAATTAGTTCTTAATTGTTATTGTTACAAATTGCTATTTTTTGTTAATTTCTCCTAAAAATGTCCAAGGCCGGGTGAGTTTTAAGTTTCTGCTCGTTAAGCAACGCATGTTTTCCCCCTCACTGTGTTCCCGTTGAACGCTTGAAGTTAGAATATTGCGAATAGAGTTTTTTTTGGAGTCTTCGGTGGACTGCTGACATGGCATCACATTAGTGGCTAGGACGTAACCCGTATCTGCTCTGGACTATCACGAAGGTGTTGAGCATATGTGGAAAACGATTTCTGGTTGGCTTATCGCGAAATATTGGTGACGCCTGGATGTTGTTTGAGTGATGCGTAGATGCACCCCCAGTTCAACGTTGTTGTCTATTTTTACTGGGATACACCATCATGGATCGCGAAACAGATCTTGGATATGCTGCAGATCGCGATGATGGCTTGAAGAGTGAGGATGGACTTTGGAACTTGTCTTCCCCGCCCTATTTCCACTTTGAAAGTTCACGTCGCTAACCGAAAGCAATTAGTGCTGCTGGCGGAAGCAAGTTCCGCATGACCCTAGGTCTCCCTGTTGGGGCTGTTATGAACTGCGCCGACAACTCCGGAGCTAAGAACCTGTATGTTATGGCCGTAAAGGGCATCGGTTCGCGTCTCAACAGACTTCCTGCTGCTGCATGTGGCGATATGGTTTTGGCTACTGTCAAAAAAGGAAAGCCTGATCTGAGGAAGAAGGGTAAGAATCCGAACACAAATTCATTCTATTGTAAGCCAATTCTGTTTTCGCCTGGAAATAGTGATGCCGGCAATAGTTGTTCGTCAGCGCAAGCCATGGAGAAGACAAGACGGCGTGTTCTTGTACTTCGAGGACAATGCTGGAGTGATTGTGAACCCGAAGGGCGAGATGAAGGGATCCGCAATTACCGGTCCAGTTGCAAAAGAGTGCGCAGATTTGTGGCCGAAAATTGCATCTTCATCAGGAACTGGTAAGATCTGAACTTTAATGTTTTTTTGCTGAGAATTTTATTTGTTGAAGTCGTATAAAGAGATTCGTTATCTGTTTTTGCGAAATTCACGAGGTATTTGTGGAAATGTTATTGCCACAATTTTTTCTTGGTTGTGAGCGAATAAACGCAATTATGTTTGACTGTTGGTTTGTCATGGACGACATGCGTATTCACAATAATCTGTATTGGGAATGACGTGGTGATTAGAACTTTCGAGAAAGTACGGTCCTTTTTGATACAAAAGAGGACAAAATTGGTATCTGCCATCATTTTGCTTCTAAAAAGTTGAATAGTTGAGTTTTCGTCATCCCTTGGTTGGTATACTCATTGGTGGCACAGAATGTCCAGTAAAGCTGTTGGTATCGATCTTGGTACTACCTACTCCTGTGTGGGTGTGTGGCAAAACGACCGCGGTTTGTTTTGCGTTTTTTTCTATTTACAAGCTTATGAGAACCTCTTCCACCAGTCGAAATCATTGCGAATGACCAAGGAAACCGCACAACTCCGTCATATGTTGCATTCACAGACTCCGAACGTTTAATTGGTGACGCAGCCAAAAACCAAGTCGCAATGAACCCTATCAACACCGTGTTTGACGCAAAACGTCTCATTGGTCGTCGGTTCGCCGACAGTGAAGTTCAATCTGATATGAAGCACTGGCCCTTCAAAGTCGTTGACAAGGGCACCAAGCCCATGATTGAGGTTGAATTCAAAGGCGAGACCAAGACTTTTTCCCCTGAAGAAATCTCCTCCATGGTTCTGTTGAAGATGAAGGAAACTGCTGAGGCCTATTTAGGAAGTACTGTGAAAGACGCTGTCGTGACTGTCCCCGCATACTTCAACGACTCTCAACGTCAAGCCACAAAGGACGCTGGTGTCATATCTGGTCTCAACGTTCTGCGAATTATCAACGAGCCCACCGCTGCTGCTATCGCCTACGGTCTGGACAAGAAGACTACAGGCGAGAAGAATGTTCTTATTTTCGATTTGGGTGGAGGAACTTTCGACGTGTCTCTCTTGACTATTGAAGACGGAATCTTCGAGGTCAAGGCCACCGCTGGTGACACGCACTTGGGTGGTGAAGACTTCGACAATCGTATGGTCGCTCATTTCGTCCAAGAATTCAAGCGTAAACACAAGAAGGACCTATCCTCGAATGCTCGTGCTCTTCGTCGTCTTCGCACTGCTTGTGAGCGTGCCAAGCGCACCTTGTCCTCGGCAGCACAGACCACAATCGAAATTGACTCTCTATTTGATGGTGTTGACTTCTATACTTCTGTCACACGTGCTCGTTTCGAGGAACTTTGCCAGGACTTGTTCCGGTCAACTATTGACCCTGTTGAGAAGGTCCTCCGTGATGCTAAGATGGATAAGTCGTCTGTGGACGAAATTGTGCTTGTCGGCGGTTCAACTCGTATTCCCAAGGTCCAGAAGCTCGTCTCTGACTTCTTCAATGGAAAGGAGCCCAACAAGTCCATTAACCCCGATGAGGCTGTTGCGTATGGTGCTGCTGTTCAGGCTGCCATTTTGACTGGCGACACGTCGGAGAAGACCCAGGATCTGCTGCTTCTGGATGTTGCTCCGCTCTCGCTTGGTATTGAAACGGCGGGAGGAGTTATGACAGCCCTCATCAAGCGTAACACCACCGTTCCCACCAAAAAGTCTGAGACGTTCTCAACGTACGCTGATAACCAACCTGGTGTTTTGATCCAAGTGTATGAAGGTGAACGTACCCGAACGAAGGACAATAATTTGCTTGGCAAGTTCGAGCTTTCTGGAATCCCACCCGCTCCTCGCGGAGTACCACAAATTGATGTCACATTTGACGTTGACGCGAACGGTGTGCTAAACGTGTCAGCAGTTGACAAGTCCAACGGAAAGCAGAACAAGATCACCATCACCAACGACAAGGGCCGCCTGACCAAGGAGGAAATTGAACGCATGGTGTCTGAAGCTGAGAAATACAAGGCTGACGATGAGGCTGCCGCAGAACGCATTCAGGCAAAGAATGGCCTGGAGTCTTATGCCTACAACCTGCGTAACACTACTCAAGATGAGAAGCTTGCCGACAAACTCTCCGGTGACGACAAATCAAAACTCAATGCAGCGATCGATGACACCATCAAGTGGCTGGATAGCAACCAGGAGGCGGGCAAGGATGAGTTTGAGCACAAGCAGAAGGAGCTTGAGGCGATAGCTAACCCTATCATGATGAAGGTGTACGGTGGCGCAGGAGGCATGCCCGGTGGTGTGCCAGGAGGGGCACCAGGTGGATTCCCGGGAGGAGCTGCGCCAGGCCAACCTGACGTCGGCCCGACTGTGGAAGAAGTCGACTAATTATTCCAAGAACCAAACAGAAGAAGTGTGAGTGTGAGCGCTGTTAGTCGTAGTTATTGTTAAAATACAATTTTCACGGGAGCGGCAATGTTGTAGTAACAAATATTAGATAAAGTCTGATCTACTGATTCCAAGTCCAATCACTTACAATTGGGGGTAAATTCGGCGCTATCGCTGCTTCTTGTCAGAACCCAAATAGGCAAGCTGGAAAATGGCGCACCGAAACTCGTGAACCCATCGTCAGCACCCTGTGATCAATGAGCCGCAAGTTCCGCCCACACTGTTTGCCGCAACATTACCAGCAGAGAGCACCGAAAATGGAATTTCGTATGCGGACGAAGTTTTTCCGTTGTTAATGGTTGAGACCAATGGGGTGTTGAATTTCTTGCTTGGGTACGGAATGATATTGTCATTGGCATTGAACAAACGCTAATAGTTACATGTTGTCTGCCATTCTTATCCACTGCTATGCCGCTGCAATGTAAGCATTACTCCTTGCAGCAAGTCTCGGCATGGCGAAATCCAGACGGTGCGCGATGGGGCGGAAGAGGATGGAACTGGCGGTCGGAAAATTAGTTCCAATTTTTCGTTTTTCCTCCTTGGGCATTATTTCCACAACGAAAAAAAAAAAGAAAAAATGTCGAGCAAGGCCGTCGGTATTGATCTGGGCACCACGTACTCGTGTGTTGGCGTATGGCAGAACGACAGAGGTGCGTGTCTGCATATGCATCCATTCTTGGTTGCTTTGCTGCTTGCTTGCGTTTGTAACTGATGTCGCTGATTCCGGACAGTCGAAATCATTGCCAATGACCAGGGTAACCGAACTACCCCGTCATATGTTGCATTTTCGGATTCGGAGCGTCTCATTGGTGATGCCGCCAAGAACCAGGTTGCCATGTTAGTCGAGTTTTCAGCCATTTTTGCTTGCTTACGTGTTGCAGGAATCCCTTGAACACCGTGTTCGATGCAAAGCGTCTCATTGGTCGTCGTTTTGGAGACCAGGAAGTCCAGGCTGATATGAAACACTGGCCCTTCAAGGTTGTTGACAAAGAGACAAAGCCCATGATTGAGGTTGAATTCAAAGGCGAGACCAAGACTTTTTCCCCTGAAGAAATCTCCTCCATGGTTCTGTTGAAGATGAGAGAAATTGCTGAAGCTTACTTGGGCACCTCTGTGTCGGAAGCTGTTGTCACTGTTCCTGCATACTTCAACGATGCTCAGCGCACTGCCACGAAAGATGCCGGTGTCATTGCTGGTTTGAATGTGCTTCGTGTCATCAACGAGCCAACTGCTGCTGCTATCGCCTACGGTCTGGACAAGAAAATGACTGGCGCTAAGAATGTTCTTATCTTTGACTTGGGTGGCGGTACTTTCGACGTGTCGCTCCTGACTATTGAAGACGGAATCTTCGAGGTCAAGGCCACCGCTGGTGACACGCACTTGGGTGGTGAAGACTTCGACAACCGCATGGTTACGCATTTCGTCCAAGAATTCAAGCGCAAACACAAGAAGGACCTGGCGGGCAACCCTCGCGCTCTTCGCCGTCTGCGCACTGCTTGCGAGCGTGCTAAGCGTACTTTGTCGTCTGCCACTCAGACAACTGTGGAAATTGACTCTCTATTTGATGGTGTTGACTTCTACACTTCCATCACCCGTGCTCGTTTCGAGGAACTTTGCCAGGACTTGTTCAAGTCCACTGTGGACCCTGTAGAGAAGGTCTTGAAGGATGCTAAAATGGACAAATCAGCTGTCCACGATATCGTCCTTGTCGGTGGTTCAACTCGTATTCCCAAAGTCCAGAAGCTCGTCTCTGACTTCTTCAATGGAAAGGAACTCAACAAGTCCATTAACCCCGACGAAGCTGTTGCATATGGTGCTGCTGTTCAGGCTGCCATTTTGACCGGTGTGGCCTCGGAGCAAACGGAGAACATGATCTTGCTAGACGTCGCCCCTCTTTCGCTTGGTATCGAAACCGTCGGTGGTGTCATGACCACAATTATCAAACGTAACACTACTGTACCCACTAAGAAGTCGGAAGTCTTCTCCACCAACGCTGACAACCAACCTGCTGTCATGATCCAAATTTACGAAGGTGAACGCGCCCGCACCAAGGATAACAACCTTTTGGGACAATTTGAGCTTTCTGGAATCCCACCTGCTCCTCGTGGGGTCCCCCAAATTGACGTCACATTTGACATTGACGCCAACGGTATCCTGAACGTGTCGGCAGTTGACAAGTCCACCGGAAAGCAAAACAAGATCACCATTACGAACGACAAGGGCCGCCTGACCAAGGAAGAAATTGAACGAATGGTGTCTGAAGCTGAGAAATTCAAGGCGGAAGACGAAGCCGCTGGCGTGCGTATTGCCGCCAAGAATGCCTTCGAAACGTATGCATACAACCTGCGCAACACAGTTGGCGAAGCGCGTGTTTCTGCGAAGCTTACCAAGAGCGACAAGCTCAAGCTGACGACCGTTATTGATGAAGCCATCAGATGGTTGGACGTGAATCAGGAGGCTGACAAGAGTGAGTACGAGCACAAGCGCAGAGAACTCGAGCGTACTGCCAACCCGATCATTTCGAAGATTTACGGTTCTACGACATCGGCTGGCGGACGCAAGGGCGGTCGCGGCGCTGCCGCTGCCGCTTCTCCTGCTGATGATCTTGATTAAATTTTACGAATGTGTTTTTTTGGTGGCCGAAGCTTTGTTGTGATTTCATGATGATCACTGGAATAATATTTTCTCAGTTCATACACAAATTGTGTTTCCTAATCAAAACGACGAGAACACAGCTACTTAATTGGCCTTGACCGACGCCTGGTATTTCCTTTCCGAGTAATGTTGTTTTTTCGACGGAGAAGTCAAACTCGTGCTTAACAGTGTTTGGAAGAATTTGGTGTTTTTGTGGCTCACACCATCGCGTAATCATTTTTGTGGGAGGTTTGCTTTGGATTTCGTTTTCGAATGTCGGCTCGAATGCTCTTGAGTCCGATCCGGGCAGTCATCGCCTGATCTAAGTAACTCAGTTCGATTTCAAGTCGTCAAGGCTTCTTTAACTTATTCCTTTAACGCTTGCGGCCTAATTACTTTGTTCGCTCTCTGTTTACCAGGATTTTCGAACGCATAATTGACTGCTGCGTTCCTCGTGGATTCCCACGTGTATTTGTGAACACATATTCTATTTATAGCTCTACTTTGCGATGATATAACCTGAAAAATTGACTTATATTTCACTTCTTTCACAACGAATCAACCCGGTTATGCATTCCCTCCTTCAAACGAAAGCCCGCTGCTTATGTCAAAATGTAATTTTAGTTGCTCGCAACGACTTCTTCCACGATTTTGCCATAGCCGTGAGCTTTGGTTTCACCGACTCCCACCGTCGCCAGTTTCGAAGATCGAAGTCTATCCACACAAAAATCAAAAACAAAAAAGTCGAAAAAATAGTTACATACATTGCTTGTTGTTCTTGTAAAACTGAGTCACACCATATTCCATTGCATGCACATTGCTGTTTCTTTCGTCAATGTCAATGTGTGTCGAGTAAGGAAATATTTCATTCAGTCGACGACACAGGTAGTCCATCCTGAAAAGTTTTTCCAATATTCTCGCCAATCCATCATCATCAAGAATACTAACAAACTGTTTGTCGGACATTTTGTCAGACATTTGAGAACCTGCATCTGACGCACTGTCAGAATTGTCGTTTAAAGTAACGTCGTCGTCAATTAATGCACTTTTGTCTTCGCCCGAACGTCGTACTAACACCAATTTCTGCTCAATGAATAAAGCTGAAGGGGCATTTCAGACTAAAACATAAAAATACCAAATAATTACCGGCAATCTTATCAATCCTTCTCTCTTCGAATTCAGCAAAAAGAGTGGAATACTGCGGAGTCCTTTCCAGAAATCGCGATTTAACGGCTTCGAAGGACTTTAAGGGGCCCAGGATCAGATCTTCGTGCTCGGTGAGATCGGAGAGATCTAATTCCGGAATATTCTCGTTCCACTCAAACGGGGCTACAATACGATAATTAGTCATTCCGAAGCCTCAAAACTTGTTTGACGCACTTTGCAACAGCTGCGCTTTTAATCGCGAAGAAAGGGTGTCTCGCACGTAATTTTCATAAATCCGCACAGATGAAAAATGCGAACCAAAGAAGATGCTCGCAGCTGTTCTCCAGTTTTCTTGAGTTTCCGGAGGAACTTTTGCCCAAACAGCCTGCAATACTATTTTCACTCTATCCTCGAGTTCGTCATTCAATCGAATCAGCAAAATCTCACGTCCCAAAATCAGGATGGATTTGCGGAATGTGCGTTCAACAAGACAGTTTTTCGAGGAAGAGAGTCTCGAGAACGAAGGGCATGAGCGAAGCAACGCTCGCGAAATAATCCCAGGTGCAAGACTGTGCAGCCGCTCATAGAATGCGTCTTGTCTGCTTATGATCTCGTTTCGCTTTTGAACTTTGATCATGGTCTCGCGCAGATCGTCTGCTTTCCCCATTTCGATGCTCCATTCGTGGAAACTTGGAGGTAAACCGCGGTCCTCGGCTTCTCCAAAGCGTTTCACGCAAGACTTGCAGAGCTTGCGTAGCACATACCATTGAATAGTTTTTGGGCGCGAAGCGCCGCAATGGGAACAGGCCAGTTGGTTTGCGATTTGGGCGAAACGTCGATAATTGATCGTTCGCGATATCGGGACGTCGCAAGGGAGGCGCGGGTACCCATGCGCCTCGTGGGCCATGCGCCACACAGGCGAGGTGGCCGTGAGACAAGCATGCAGCTTTGCGCACACACGCACGAGGGTGAGCAGGTCAACCGGAGCGCATCGCGCAGCGATCAGATGCAGAAGTTCCAGGGGAAGGTCGCACAGGCCGCGGAAGACGACGGTCCTCTGTGGCCCGCGCCGGACAAGAGCCTTCGGTCTCGGCTTTGGATGCGCAACTGTGGTCGGGGCGCACGCAGACTGCGGGATCTGCAGCGTACAGGCGCGTTTAGGGCGCGGTGGCATCAAGTGGACTTGAAAATCTGCCGAGACGCAGCACTGTGACGGCGACTCGCTCCCGCTCTCGAATCCGACTTGCGCAACAACGGGATCCGCACGTCCGACCACCCCGTGCATCCGCATCGGAAGCAGACTTCACGTGTTTCGGGGCTGTCAACCCGTCATGACAGCGTATGCCTCTCTATCAGATTTCCGTCAGTGTGTTTGAGGCCATCGATGGAAGAAGACTGATGCTACCGTCACCGTGCTGGCCGGAAGCGTCATGGAAGGATTCGACTTTGCTGCTGCTGTGCGTCTCAGTGGCAAAGATTGAAGAAGAGCATTTTCGTAATTGAGTTGGATGCTGATATGTTGATGTTCATATGGAGTTGATCATATGGTTAACATAATTCTTAGCATGACTGGAAGAAGAAGGATAGCAAATAACAAAATATCTTTCTTGGCTCGATAATCAATCTTTCCACACATTTCCTGGGATCCCTATTGATTTGAATATATAACCGCATAAGCCGAATAACCGATGGATACCATTTCGGTTTTCTGATAATTTCGTTCTATCGCCTCACAGTTCTTCTTTGGGCAACGCATAAACTGTTCGCTTGTCTAATCGATGCGTCTCTGCACAGATGGCCTTGTGATTGCGGAGAAACTTTCTTTTTCCTGCTGCCCAGGCAACGAAGAAATTTTTGTGAGTCCTGACTGCTTCAAGCACTCGATTGTGATGGCAGAATATCGAAATCGACACTCAGTCTGTTAGGTTACACGTGGTATGAGCAGGCTCGTTGCGATTCCCGGATTAATGATTGCTAACAACGACAAAAAACATTTGGCATAATCCCCGTTAGTTTTTTCTATGTGACTTCTTGGGATATCCAGAGGTTCGCTCGTCATTTATTGCATTTGAATTACAATAGGTGGCTTGAATACTTGTGCAGGTGTTACCGATGTAGTGCGAAACCAATTTAAGTAATTAAATTTCTTGAATTTTTTATTCCAAGAAAGATTGAAAAGGTTTGGCAGGGTCTCTTCATTACGACAAAATATGCGTTCGTTTGCACTTCTAGCACTGGTGTCAGCCATACTGAACGGCGTGTCCGCCCAGAGTGTCTTGACGCCGAAGGGACCAATCGCGGTCGGCTCTGCCATCCACGTTGCCGACGGCGCATCCATCGTAACGGAAGCAAATGTTACAAAAGTAATCGCTGCCAACGGTACTGTTCTGCACACCGCCTCGCACAACAACACTGGATTGCCGTCGAATAGCAACTCAACCCTTTCACGTCGCGCCTTCAAGTCCGGATGGGTTGCCGATGCTACCTGGTACAACACACTCGGTAGTCCCATCGATTACTTTACGTCTACATGGAGCGTTCCCCCCGTACCGGAAACGTATCACACTCAGACGGTCTTCATTTTCAACTCTATCGAGCCTGCCGCCTTTAACGCGATCCTACAGCCTGTATTGCAGTATGGACCCTCCGCTGCAGGTGGTGGAGAATACTGGGCTGTTGCAAACTGGTATCTTGACCCGTCAGGAACTTATTTCACAACCCCGGTACAAGTGAGCGTTGGTCAAGAGCTAACCGGTATCATGGAACTCGTCAGTGTGTCGGGGTCCAGCTACAGTTATCAATCGTATTTTTCAGGCGTTGGTAGCGTGCTGTCAGCCACTGGCGCACAGCTCGTGTGGGCAACTGAAACTTTGGAAGTTTACAACATCCAGGCAGCGACAGACTACCCTGCCGGCTCAACTTATATCTACGACATTAACCTACGCCTTCAAAATAACGCCAACCCAGCCGTCACATGGGGCACATCAAGCGACGCGGCTGACAACGTGGTGGCGACAGTGATCACGCAAGGCTCGAGCGGCGCCGAAGTCGAGCTCCATTATCCAGATTCCCTGACGTACACGTGTGCCCCGGGGCTCAGCAATGGCTTTGCGTTCTCTGGCGAGCCGTATTACACATACACTCTCAGTGGCGTGGCACTCTCGTGCATACCACAGGGAACCACTATGCCGGCATGCTATGCATTCCCGCAAGGCAACTACTGGCTGGCCATGCAGGACGATGGAAACCTTGTTCAGTACACCAACGGTATCTCGGACCCTGGCTGGAATACTCAGACCGGCGGTGAGGCACCCGGTCAGTATTACTTTGCCTTCCAAGGCGACGGCAATGCTGTGGTTTACACCCCCGCGAACGTTGCTTTGTGGGCTACTGGCACTAACAACCAGGGAATAACCGGTGGAAACTTCTGCCTGCAAGGCGATGGTAACGTGGTTCTGTACGACAGTAACTGGAGCGCTCGTTGGGCGTACTTTTGAGATTTTTTTGTGAGATCCCAGTTTGATAGTGGCTGTGTTTTAATAAACCTGCTATTCGGACAGTAAAAAATCGCATGAACTACATATGACTTAGCGGTTGGCTGATCACTGAGACCCCAAAGGATCGTATTGATAATGAACTTGGAATCTTGACACCTTTAAACTCGAATTGGTTCAACTATAAATTCATACTGACAATAATCGAAAAAATATGAGCACAACGGCTCCTACTTCACCAACACATGATTCCGACAAGCAGTCTCCGGCTTCCGCCAGGATCGCGAGTCTCGAAGAGCTTTTACGAGCTAAAGAGATGGTGCGATACCGATATGCAAAGCCTGTTTGGCTAATTTAACGCGCTTTGACTATACATCCGCCATTCTCAAAAGGAAGTACAACTTGCTGCCACCATCGGCCAGAATCTTCTCAGCCAAGTCAACTCGGTAACTTCTTCCTTTCTGTTGCTTCGTCTTCAATAATCCATATAATGTACCCAAGTCGAAGACGCGAATAGCCGAGCTCGAAGCGCAACTCAAACACGTCCCACAACACCTCCCACGAACTGACCACAGCACCCCGAAGGCAGCTGCCGCGCCAACTCCTGTTGCATCAAAAATTCCACTGGCGAGATCGTCTGCAACACGTAAGGCACAAGTAACGCAGTTGACGAATGCACCACTACCGCCACCTCCGGGTGAATCTCCACTTCCGACGAATTCGGCGAGAGAATTGCAATCAAAGCGATTGACATCTGCAGGTACAGGGTCCCAAATACGCAAGGATTACGCAATTGATCCGAAGCTTGCGATGCACATTGAAAACAGTCTTGTACTGCATGCAAGGAGTCTAACTGTGAAAGTTAACGCTATAGAATCAGCTAATGCACTTCTAAAGCAAAAATGTGAATCGATGGAAACTGAAAACGACATTTTGCGAGCGCAAAACGAAAAACTGATTGCGAGTGAACGTAATAGTTTATCTCTTTTCAACCCTCACGCTTCTCCTTTTGCATCTAGGAACTTTGAACGAAAAGCTTTGGAACCTTGAAATGCTCAATCAGCAGTTGCGAAACACAAACGACTCGCTTCAAAAAGAAGTGAACCGGCATTTACAGAAAATTAAGTCATACGAAAAGGAACTGACTCATGTGCAAGAATTATCTGACGCACTTCGTGAATCCGAAAAAATCTGGAAAGAGGAACGTCAAAGCCTGGTTGTCAAACTCGAATCAGAGGCTGGCCGCAATAGGCGCGAAATCAGTCGTTTAACTTGTGAAAACTCGAAGCTCGAAAAGCGAATTGAAGATATGAATGGCAGCTGTAATGGTTTGATACAGTATCGTGCCGCAACTGCCCCATCTTTCAAACTTCCTTTGCGGCCACACAGTTTCATAACCTTGCCGGATGAAGCGCAAAAAAATTCTCCCTCGGATGCAAAAGTACTTAATGTTGCGCAAGACTCGCAAATTGCTACGGCATTGTCAACTGCTCTTGCGCACGCGCATGCAGACAATCAAGAACTTCGACGAGAAAATGCAAACCTAGTGCAAAGCTCGCGAGAACTTGAGCGAATGCTTCAAGAAGCAAACGAAACCATCGACGCAATGAGAATGGGGTGCGATTTGTCAATGGTTGTCCCCGTGGCAGGAGTAGGAGAGAATTCCATGTCTCTGCATGACCAGCTTGTGATGTTTTCTGGAGATGATATACTTGTATCTCAACTTCCACCATGTGCAGACAATAGTGGTCAGCAGCCATTAAAGATCGTAGGGACGCAAAACATTCTTCAGGAGCTGGAAGGGGGCGAGTTCAGACCTGGACCTTCAACAGCTGCCGAGGCATTAACATTGCTGCCGTTGGAAAAGAACTTGGAGAAAGCGGACTGTGCATGCCAAACTGAGGAGCTCTTACGGTTCCGAAAGTCGCGAAGCATATTGCAAGATCTCTCCGCAATTTATCCATGCGGCCTCGGGGCAGATGAGATGGAGGACCCTTCTGACACTGGCGAAGCCGATGTGTCATTCTCTTCTTTCGCTGGATCGTTTGGTACGTGCGCAAACAAATCTTCAGAACTGAAGATGCAGTCAGATTCTCCCGTTCAGCTTTCGCGATCTTCATTCCCGGAGAAAATTTCTAGGTCTCCTGAACTGACTGGCGAATCAAGCCGAAGGCCTCGACACAAGACCGAGTTCAGCTTTGATCACCAGGCGAATGAGTACGTTCAGTACGATAGCACTGCCATTGAAGCCTTGACAAGCACAATGATTGGCACATGGGTGAGTCAAGCACATTTGTTCCTCGAGGTTGACAGAACTGCGCGAAGTTTTTGAAGCTAAACCGGAGGGGTAAAAAGCCTCAATTAAGGTTTTTCTTTTTTTCTTGATTTGAAAGGATCTTATCATATTTGCAAATAGATTTTTCTGGGTTAATCCGTATTCGAGAATGCTAAATTGGACCCCAACTCCAGCAAATTCAACCTTTTCGCGTGGTAAAGGAGCCGTAAAGACAGGTTTGTAAATCTTTTCTCCTTCTCTAAATGATGGTGTTAGCGTACATTGAGAGCGTAAAATGGTCGCAACCTCCGGAATCCCAAAAGAATTATCCTCCAAATGCAATTCACGCAATCGTCATTACTTCACAATATCGAAATATTTTAATGATTCCCCTGACATGGCAAGATCACAAAGCTTGGACTGCCGGACTAGACTTGCTGCTGCAAAAGATGCCATCCAATGCCACAGCCGCCGGAAACCGCCAACGTGTCCAGACTGCGCAAGATATTGTGCCGTTGCATGAACGGTTCCGGATCGTGGACACTGTGACGCCTCCCACCGGATCGGGAGCAGCACGATTTTCGTCAGCGTCTGCGGGTATATCTTGCTCCGCCTCGCGACGTGCGATATCAATGTCTGTGTCAATCAGTTCTGCGGCGTCGTTACTGGACCAGGCAGTTCGGATTGACTCGCCGTCGACAAATACGCCAACACCCCGAAGAGGGCTGATTGTTCGCGAAGAAAGTGCAAAGTCGGGACTGGGTTCCTTACGTCGTAGCGTATTCACTCGCTCGGCCGACGCGCGTGGGTCTCTGGAGTAAATTGCACGGATCTTGTAGTCACCGAGGTGGCAAATATTGGAGCAAACTTTAAAATGCAAAATTTTTTAATCACATTTGTCCTCCACACAAATGAAGGACCAGGGGCAACGTCAACTCCTTCTGTTTATTAGCTGCTGGTCGGGTAGAATGCCCTAATTGTCTTGAATTTTTTCAATCGTCTCTGACGACTCCACCCCCAGCGTATTTGTCTTCCCTGTCAGAGTTTTCAGAAAGATATGCCTACAAACCCGAAGCCGCAAAGCGAGAAACAGAGTGGACTGCTTTTGGATTTTGCAGTCGCTTCGAGCGTGGTCGTCTTCCCTGTCATAGACTTGACGAAAATCTGCATTCCTCCTCAAAGGCGCAGAACGAGATGGGTGATCGACTCCTTTTGGATGTTGTAGTCTGGCAGCGTCCGGCCATCTTCGAGCTACTTCCCGGCAAAAATGAGACGCTGCTGGTCAAGTGGAATTCCTTCTTTGTCTTAAATTTTCGCCTGGACGTTGTCAGTTAAAGAACTTTTTAAATGAATTTTGCTGAATGTTCTCGGGGCACCCAGATTGGTTACCGCAATCACAGTTGTGTCGCTGGAATCATTTGCCTTTGCGCGTGATCTCCTAGTTGGCATGATGCTGAAATATTCCTTCAGAAATACTACAGCGACTTGAGAACGAACATTGTAAGCCAACACAGGAGGGAAAAAACAGCACTAGTATGGGTGAGGGAGAAACTTCGCATCAACATATCCGTCCTTCAAACCAGTCTCGACCCGATACGCGTACGTCGCCGAATTGTGACCAGCATGGCAGCGAAATTGAAGTCCCACTCATAGCCCGATACCTGATGGCAAGTTCTTAAGCATCCAATGCTCAGTCTTCAGTCACGTTATATTAAAAAGATTTTATCACAGGGCTTCGCATGGACTGTCATTTAGGGCCCAACGTATCCAAAAGATGGTTCCGCCATGCGTCTTTTTTTTTTCCTTCACTGGCTTGACTGAGTATCCGTTTGATAATCTTCCTGCCCACTACCGGTCTCGCTTATCAAGTTCAAACTGTGGTAATTAGGGTACACAAAGTGGTCTGAAACCAGTGCCTTCACTTGGTCCACAACGAACTGGCAAGGACATTTGAAGTCAAGGACAGCTTGGAACTGCAATATAACATGCCTTTTCTATCTTGCCCACATTCTTTAGAACTAAAAATGGTTTTGCATTTTCAGAACCATTAATTTTTCGGAACTTTACCTTGACGATTCTTGTCACCTATTTCCGAATCGATAGCTATGTCTGTGAACAGCCTGAAAAAAATTTCAGTTTGTGCAGTAAAAAGGAAGCAAACCCTCTGTTGTCAGCATTCTCTTTGAAGCAAAAATTAATCCTGTCACCCAAATACGAAACGACTGCAACTGCTAAATTTGAAGTAAAATTACAGTGAAGTAATAAATTCCTCACCAGTGAACGAGAATCCCGTCAGCGTCAAAGACATGGGCAAAGTGATGAACTTTGGTGTTGGATGGTTGATGATCAGCTCTGTCGAAACAGACATCTTTACATCGCCCTTGTAATCCACGAGGATCTCAACCTGAAAATCAGTTTCCCGCCTCATCTGATTTGCATAATGTGCAACGATATCTTCTACCGAAGCTGTCTTGCTCTTTGGTGGCATTGCTGGTGAACTAGTATCGAAGGAGGAATGAGCCTGCTGCGGAGGTCGCGACAGCGACGACGAGGCTCCGGACGCGAGCGACGCCGGCCGTGCGTTAGACGGCGCAGAAAATGTGTTGCTCCCTGCTGCTGCTTGTTCAGACAACTGCTGCACAAGGATGGCAGCGTTCGGTGAAGTAAAAATATCAACGTCGTCGGGCAGATAGAATTCGTCCAGTACATTTGTAATATCTACATTCACGTGTAGATACAGGTCAGGAAGAAGATTACGAACAAAGTTCAACCTTGTATGGCAATAGTGGGCGGAATATGGCCAAAGTCAAGATGGGTGACAGCCAGAGGCCCGAGGAATGCAGGACGCTGTGGATCAAGTTCGCGGAAGCGATCGTTAATCCAGTCCTTGAGGCGAGCGGCGAGCTCATTATCATTCTCGCGCAGCAGATCCCAGCGTATATCGAGGCTCATTGTGCCAAGACGACAGGATTGTGTTTTTTCCCATTGAATGGAAATTGCGAATTTAAGCTACTCGTACGTGGTCTTGAATGATCCAAATAAAACCTAATATGGAAAACCGGATGTATTGAAGACGCTGTTCCAACTAACATTGTACGGTGCTCGATACTATTTTAGAAGGAATCATATAATTCATGCTGAAGTTCTATCCAAATTATTAAGGATGGCTACCCCGTAGGAATATGTCTTTCAAGTGTATGGTATTGCTATGTGCTATCAACATAAAACAGTGATCCATACCTCACAATGTTCCACAAAATTTCATCTTTAATTTTTTTGTTTATATTTTTTTGTTTTATAGGTCAGCTAATAATACAGATCTTTCGCAACAAAGAAGACTTGTTTGAATTTGTGGACTGAATTGGCTAAGTTGGCTTTTTTATTTTCTATTTTTTGAATTCTTTTTTTGTCAATTGTTTTGAGTATTTGTGGCAGACAGTCTGGAAGAAGGCAAGGCATCTCAATATAAAATCTCAGTGACAGCTGATAAAACAAGAACTTTTTACAATGCTGTCTGATCACGTTCAACATGAGTTTGCATAGAAAATGTGAATTGTCGGATGTAAATTTTCCGCAACATGGCTCAAACAGACTTTTGGGAGTCTGCATGGAAGGAAAATAGAACAAACTGGGACGTAGGTGGTCCAACTCCAGCATTAGTCACAGTTCTTTCTGAGCATGCGGAGACTCTATTCCCTTCCTCAAAGTTATCTTGGAGAGTTCTGATTCCAGGGTGCGGCCGCGCGTATGACGTCGTAGAATTCGCTAAAACGCCAGGAGTCTCCTGCATTGGACTAGAATTGAGCGAAACGGTGAGGAATTTTGTGTTTAATTGTTTCGGAAGTGCGTTGCAACCTTGGCTTCGTTAGGGTTTTGCAGAAGCAGTCAAATATCGCGACGCAATTGGCGTGCCAAGGGACAAAGTAGATCTGCTACATCATGATTTTTTCAAGTTCGTGGATCCACTGGAGTGCGGTTTCGATGTGCTGTATGACCACACGCAAGTCCTTTGTTTATTCGAGATTTTCCATCAACCTTGCATTCCCTCTAAGATTTCTCTGTGCCATCGAACCGTCTCTACGCAACGCGTGGGCACGCAAAGTTGCGCAACTCGTGCGACCCGGTGGAATCCTGGTTGCGTACATGTTTCCTCTTCGTGAATACGATGACGACAACAGCCTGACTGGACCTCCTTTCGCACTCTCGTGCCGCATTTATCACCAGCTTTTAGACGCCCTGTTTGAGTGCATCGCCGAGCGCGGGCTGCTGCCTCACGAATTTTTCAAGCGCGAATCTCGGGCACTGCTAGGAGGGCAGAAGATTTCACTGTGGAGACGGAGGGATTCATAATAAAGAAACTAGAAAACAGAGGTCAAATCAAAGCCAGAAAAGAATCATCTTGGCTCACAATATGTAGCCTCAGTGTCAAGTCTATGTTGACTTTACTTTGCCAATATCACTGAATGTTTGGCAGTCCCTGATTCAACCATGCATAACATATTATTGGAATGAGTAGAAGCCCCAACCTTTGGCATTCTGCCTTGCAATTTTTTTTTTGTTTTTGGATCCCAAACCCCAGCACCAGGCAAATCAGGCAAAAAAAAAAAAAAAAAAACCCAATTTTCAGGCACCAGGACAGGCAGATCTGGCAATTGGCACAGTGTATAGGGAGCAGAAAGAAGTGCATCACAGTTGTTTCATCAAAGAAAAAAGACATCTGTGGCAAAATGGATGCCAACCACACAAAGTTGCTGTTTGTGACACAAAATGAGTCAACACAGACATGTAAAGTATGTCAGGAGTATAGTATGTCAGGATCACCTAGCAGACTGATCTGGTGGTATCTGGCATCCAGCAAGTATCTGGCATAAATACCTGGCATCTGGCACTAGTAGTGCCAGGTAGTGCCGCACTACCTGGCAAAGTGTCTGGCACTCATCTAGAACCTGGCAAGTATCTGGCAGGTATCTGGCTAAAGTATTTGGCATCTTGTGGATTATCCAGTTTCCTATCCTGTATCCAGCTATTTTCATTTTTTTGTTTCTCACAGCATTCAAGTTCCACCACAAACTCTTGACCCCTTATTCCCACCTCAACTCATAATGAGTTCCAGCCAAAGAGGAGGTACTCACAGCACCAAATCCCCAATCTTGCAGCAAACATGGTGTTAATTTATTAGTTTTTTCTGTGTTGTTTCATGGGGGTTTTCGTGGCAGTGTTATTTTACATTGTTTAACGTGTTTTCATTGTTTGGAA
>JADHYT010000381.1:0-20368 GCA_027604725.1 Entophlyctis luteolus
CATTCCCGATTCGTCCCGATGTGGTCGTCGATATTGCTATATTTGGCGCTCACCTCGATTGCGAGCGTGAATTTCTTGGTTTGACAATTTTCGAATGTCCTTCTTTCCCTGTTGAACGTAAAATCTGTCACACGCCCTTGCGTTTGCGATAGTTTGCAAGATGATATGCGGCGTGGCATATGGCGGCGGCGGGACGCTTCACACCTGCGTGCTTTAGACCCGTGCGGGCGGATAACGCAGCGGTTTGTTCACTGGGCAAGATTTATTTGTTTGCGAAAAGCTGACAATTCAAACAATTCAGTGGCCGCCATATCCGTACCCGCCGCCTCCGCCGTGATAACGGGCGTCGCGTCCGTGGTGGCCGCCGTGGTGTCTGCCTCCGTAGTAGCCTCCTCCGTAGTAGCCGCCGCCGCCGCCATAGTATCCGCCGCCGTAGTAGCCTCCTCCGTAGTATCCACCGCCGTAGTAACGAGCGTCGAGGCGTCTGTTCTCGTTGCCGAAGGATGCATCGCGTTTCGAGTGGCCGCCGCTTTCATGGTGTCCCCCGCTTTCGTGGTGTCCTCCGTCGCCGTGGTGTTCGCTTCCAGAGTCGTACCAGTACCGACGAGCCCTTGTGCCGCCCTCCGCAGGCGCCCGTGTCTGCATTAGCGGCGGCCCGAAGTCCAGCGCAGCAATTCTGGCGGCGACGGCGTTCCGGAACAGCGGATCGGCGATGCCGGCCATTGCCTGCTGCATGAAGCCGACCTGCATGCTGAATGCGTTCTGGAAGCCTTGCAGCGCGCGCACATACGTTTGGAGAGAGGCAAACGCGTCTGCCTCGACTGCAGCCGCGACCATTTCGAGCTGGGTGACCGCGTTTTGCAAGCCTGCAATTGAGTTGATTGCTTCGAGGGCGGCGTGCTGCGCCATCCACGCCGACACTGCCTGGTCGTCGACGCCGGCGTTGATGAGCGCGCCGAGCTGCTGCAGCTGAGGATAAAATCCAAAAAGGTCCATGGCGGCAGTGTCAAGCGCGGACGGCACTGTGCTGGACACGCCCCAGTCAACGAGCTGCGGGTTTCCGCTCTGGAGACTGGTGATCCTGCGGGCAATGGCTTCCTTGAGGGAAGGATCGGCGACGGCGGCCATGGTTTGCTGCATCAGTTGAATCTCGAAGGTGATGGCGCTTTCAAACGCCTGCAACACCGGAATCTGCGCTTGGATTGCAGAGCGGACAGATGCGTCCGAGGCCGATGCTGCAATGCCCTGGAATCTGGCAATCATGTTTTGCACGCCAGTCACCGAACCCAAGTCCTGCATTGTTGCAAGCTGCTGCGCGATGACGGGCGCCACGCCGGCGTCTGCCGTCGAAAGAATGGACTGGAGCTGCAGCATCGGAAAAAGAAAGCCAGCGGTCTGCCACGCTGCAATCTGCTGTTGAAGGCTGAACTTTGCTGACGCGTCGGCAGCGGCAGACATGGCCTGCTGCAGCCTGCCAAGGACGCCGGTTTCCTCGAGGCCTTGTGCAGGCGCCGCGGCACCGAGCGCCAGATTGTTTCCGGCGGCAATGTCGGACACGGTGGTTGCTCCAATGCTGGTGGCGCCAGTGTCCACCGGCGACTGCCACGCGATATTGGCCAGCGAAAGCACAAAGACGGCAAGCGGAAGGATCGAGCGCATTTTCTGCTGTTGGTGAGATGCTGGCTGGGAGGAATGGCACACCCCTTAAGTACACCTTTCCGTGTTTTTGGCCGTGTGATTTCACACGCCGGACTAAAATTTTAACGATAAATTCAAGCTTTTAGAACCCTGCATGCGCAACAGTACAACCAAGATGCAAGACGTGAGAAAATCTCATTTATTTCGTGCTGCTATTGGTTCCAGGTGAATGATCTGTGTGAGCAAAAGCTATTTTGAAGAAACTGATCTCACAAAAAGGTAGATAATTATTCATTCACGATAGTCGTCTCTTCTTGTTTTTAAGAAACCCTTCCACATCAAATTTTTCGGGCTGGTGGTCGCCGTTATAAATTGTGAGAATTTTCATATTTTCGTGATACGTCAAGTTGGGCAGTAGCTTTGGGGTGATTAAAAAGTATCTAACAATGTATGTCAGAGAATAGGAATAAATACAGCTTGACTCACTGAGACCCTCCTTTCTGGCAAGCCACATGCACCATCTGTGCATGCACAGCGCGTTCGTTACGGGGGTCCATGCCTTGATTGATTTCATCGACGACTCGAAAGGGGGATTTGGACATTTTCTGCAACGCCATCAAGTAAGCTATTGTCGTTACAGACCGCTCCTGCAATGATCACTTGAGAAAAAGAATGCATTTCAGGCACATACCCCACCCGATTGGCGGTGCTTGTCGAGAACTTGAAGACGTTCGTTGTCCCGAAATTTCACCCGAATTTCAACGCTCCATTCGGCAAAGTCGTCCTCTTTCTTTGCTGCTTTCAAATTAGAGTAGATCACGCGGAAATATCGGTCTCACCAAGCTTGACCTCCCCGGCGCATCCGATAGCTTCCGAAATGAATAAATCAGATGAAACGAATCCCAGCAAAGCGCACCTTTTAAAGCATCAAAAAATTGGTCATTGATGCGACTGATAAGCTCTTGAAGCGCTGGCTCCCAATCCATTCGAATTTTTTCAATTTCTTCTCTTCCTTTTGCAGTTACCTTTTCGTTGCGTTGATGCCGGATTTTGAACTGTTCAATCTGTGAAGCTTTTCGTTCAGTCTGAATTGAAGAAAGTTTTAGCTCACCTCCTGCTCCCGGTTCTTGAAATCTGACATGATGTTTACATCCGCTGGCTTTAAAAGCTCTGCGCGAGCCATTGTTTGATCAAGTAAAACCTCTAAATCTTCGACAGATTTTCCGTCCCGGACCTAAAGATAGGCTTCAGCTCGAAATCAATCCAACAGAAGGAAACTCACTCTATTGACTCCTTCTTTTTCGTCGTCAGAAAGTATTCTGTCTACTTTTTTAACTTCATCTTGAGCTTGTTTTGCCAAAGAGATACTTTGTCTAAGTTCGGTTTCCGCTAAAAAGGCTCGTTAACATGAAAGTAAGAAAAAGATTAATTGCCTTTTTCATACGCGGAGTTAATTTCAGCTGCTTTTTCTTTCATCAAGTTTTCGACAAGTTGTGCATCAGTCAGTTCAGCATCTGCTTGAACTTTGCTCAAGCTACTTTTGATGACATTATCGAAGAGTTTAACAGACTTCAACTGCTGTTTCTGTAGTTCCGATTCAACGAAGCAAATAGAAAGGTTTGCTCAAAGAGAGCACTCACCGTCAGGTTTAAATTCAGCTCCGCTCGATCATGAACAAATCTTTTTTTTTGTTCAATAAGCTGAGTCAGCCGCTTCCTAGACAGCGCAAGTTCCTTTTCGCTATTCTCCAATTCCACGTTGATGGTTTCTGCCGACTAGTTCAGTTACGAAGTACAAGGGGTTTTCACCAAGCTCCGCCTGAGATTTTTCAAACTTCAATCGCCGATTCATCAACTCGCGTTTGCGCTCCACCAATTCAATCTAGTTTGATAGTTGATGCCGCAAAAACAGCTAAAATTTAACAAGTACCTTCTTTATTCGAAGCTCTCCTTCCAGAGATTTTGAATGAGCTGCTCGGGCATCAATGCTTTTCAACTCGTCATCAATTTCCTGCTTTCTATTTTGCCATTCGCGAACTCTTCTTTGGAGATTTTCTTCGTGATCGCTGTCAACTGAAAACCCCTGTCAGGCACAAAAACGCCAACCGATTTTCTTACCTGAGAGTTTGAGAATTCTGGCAGGATGCAGTTGCTCTGATCTTGTCGACGTACTGCCGTACGAAGAGCGCACACTGTAACTGTACTGACCGCAAACGTAATTTTTGATATTAGACTGAGTGTCAACTTTGCTGAAATTGAAATTTCGCTCATCGATTCGAATGGGCTACACGTTGGAAGATGTCAGTTTGTAATTGTATGAAGTTGCTGATGTACCGTTTGATCCACTCCAGTATACTGCACAAGGGCAGACATTAGCACCGGTGAGCCTCTGACATAATCAATAAGAACACCGTCGAATCCTAGTCGCTCTAGTTCTTCTTTAGGAATAGAAGATTGAAACGAATTTCGGAGATTCTGGACGCAAACAATATTGATTCGTATTCGCCTTGTGTCATACATATAATTACGAAAAAGTAGGTAATCGCGCTCCGTCTGGGCTACAAAACTCTGTACCGCCGAACAATCAGCAAAAACTCAAGTGCATAAAAACCCGCACCGTCAGTTTTGAGACTCCAATGGTGTTTTCCAACGCAGCAGCTAACTCAGGAGCTACGGCAGTCAGGCCCAAACATATTGGCTCATAAATTTCTTTTTCAAATTGCAAGCCATGATTGTTTTCTCTGAGAATTCTGACCGCAGTGGCAGTATCTTTGTTCATTTGTTCCAGCGCACGCAACTTCTGATTTGCTACAGATGTCAGCGCAGTTATTTCGCGGTTAAGGTGATCGATTTCACGATCGCAGCTTCTCGCATCGTCGTACAATGGAATTTTCTGATTTCCGAAATTTTCGATTTCGCGCGCAATTTGATTTCCTTTGATCACAACCTTCTCAATCTGCGCGTTTATTGCAGCGATTTCCGGAGACTGATCGAGCAGGTCTGACCCGTCAGGACCAAGCAATCCGGACTGAAAAAGGTCCTCTCGAATCTTTTCTATTTCCAATTGCTTCTTATCTAACTTTCCTTTCGTAGAAGACACTCTTGCCAGTGCTTCCTGCATATCGCGTTTGCTTTTTTCGACGGAACCAGCATGTGCGTCTTCGGCTTCTTCATTGGCCGAGACCCGTTTCAGTGCCTCGTCAACCGTACCAACGATGTTTGCGGAAGTTAACACCGCGTCACGTGCGGATTCTCTTGTCGACTTGACCAATTCTCGGCAAAGCTTTACAATACGCGTGACCGGTTCGATCTGCTTATCAGATGTGCGTTTCGCTGCTCCTATTTCGTCCCTGGCTGCTCGTGCTGAGCGCGCCGCATCGCGCAAATTTAGATACCGAACCAATGGAATGGCACAGCGGATGAGTTTCGCTTCATTTACGTGGTGTAGGTGTTCCTGGTATTGTTTGACAAGAATTTCCAACTCCGATTGCTTCTTCTCGAGAGACGCCAGATGTGCTGAATCGGATTCAAACGACTAAAAGTTTTATAAGCCCCTCGAAATCATGGCAAAAAGGCAGCCACCTGCTCCATAGCTTTAAGTTCTTTGGATTTGGTGATGAGAGCCGTGTGTAGCTCAAGAAGACTTTTGTCGCCGACTGCCCGTTCGGTTTCAACCAGAAGCTCTTTTGGCGACATCTCGATTTGTTGAATTTCGTCAGATTGGAAATTTTAGAGGCAGGTCAAACCTGTGCGAATGCAGACACTCGGTCTTGCGGTAAAAATTGGCTATTTACAAGTTAAGAACATTCCATTGTTGATGGGGAAGTCACCAGAGGTTGTCAACTTGAATACTCATGTCCCGGATGAAGTCCCGGACATTTTTTTCGCTGCATGATTTTCCTTCCCTGGCATTCAGCCCAGTAGAAATGGACAGCTTCACATACCATCAATCTTCCACATACTTGTGTTTGCGGTGTGCTTAAAACTGCGTTCTATAATTGCGCTTCCGGTTTTCGTTTTCAATTCGATTTCAATAACGGCAGTTTCTTGGTTTTTCTTGACGAATTCCTTGATTTCCTTCGCGCGACCGAGTATCTGAT
The DNA here is from genome assembly GCA_027604725.1 of Entophlyctis luteolus. Lineage (NCBI taxonomy): Eukaryota > Fungi > Chytridiomycota > Chytridiomycetes > Chytridiales > Chytriomycetaceae > Entophlyctis > Entophlyctis luteolus. Next base: position 5,738 of record JADHYT010000381.1, read on the forward strand.
AAATTACTTCAGCTTCCCGCTAGAAATTTTATACTATGGATACTTCTGGCTTTCCCCCAAGTCCGAGAGCAATCGCACAAACTATCGTACTTTTGCCAGTCCCATTCGGCTGAACGCAAGTGGTTAGTACGTCGCTATGATTCAGTAAAGCACATACTCCAATGACCATATTGAGATACGGGCCAGGCGAGAACTCGACGTGATTGTAAGTTACGAAGTTGGTCAGGGTAATCTTCAGGATTGCCCCAATCTGATAGCTGTGCGGCGGATTCGGCTTAATGTATGAAGACAGATCAAGGCATACTCGGGCAGTGCGCGCAAAAAGGCCTCGCTGTGTCTCTTCTGGGCGCGGACGGTTGTCGTGTCCAGAACCATTTTTGAAAAGTCTGAAATGTTACTCCCAGAGATACGAAATGCTTAGGACGTTTGGATACAAGTGCCTGCTTTTTTCCAAGCGGTGTATCCAAAATGTTCACTTGGCCTGTAACCATGGCTTGGGAGGTTTCCTGCTGCAGCATATAAGTGTGCCATCTTGCCTCCAGCTTTCAAAACTCCCAAACCGTCCCTCAATCAAACATTATGCATTTTAAAACACGGCACTAACTTGAGCAATACCTTCTGGCCTGAAGAGCACATTGAAATGGGATCTTTGAAACGGAGTCTTGGTCGAGGATCGACCACACATACATGCAACAAGAATTCCACGACTGGCGCATGACCCTTGAATAATCCAATTCGCACAGCGTAACTTGCAGCAGCGCTGGGTTCACTAGTGCATCAAAAGTCAAGGAAGGCATTCGTTGGTTCGAATGAAATTTGCTCCAGAACCAAATGTCACTGCAGCCTGTTTCTGACAAAAACTGCTTCGACTGCGGTGCGTTCCATCCGCAATGGGCGTCCGTCACTTACGGTATTTCCATATGCCTCGAGGTGATCCACTCAGATCGTGCAATATTTGCGCCCTTGTCGATTCTGATTCCAACTGTCAATTTGCTCAGTGTTCAGGCGTTCATCGGTCACTCGGCACACATCTATCGTTCGTGCGCTCTCTGACAATGGACAAATGGAGTGAAGACCAACTAAAGCGTATGCGTCTCGGCGGAAACACAAATGCTCTGGAGTTCTTCAAGGCTCATCCAAGTAAGATATTTCCTGGTCTTCCGATTCAGTTTGTTAAACCAAAATCCATAAACAGGCTGGCGCGAGAAGATGCCGATATCGGAAAAGTATAACTCGGAGTTTGCTCGCTGGTACAAAGATAAACTAAGTGCGGAATGTGAAGGACGTTCATGGGTTCGGCCAAATCCATCAACAGCAACCCCAAATCAAGTGCAATCGGCTCAACTGTCGCATCAGAGCGGCCAATATTCCAATAGCTCTTCGAGCAGCATGAATGGCAACTCTTCATTCCGCGTCAATGACGCTTACTTTGCATCAAAAGGCGTCGAAAATCAAAATCGCCCATCGAATCTTCCACCATCTCAAGGGGGGAAATACGCTGGATTCGGCTCAACGCCGGCACCATCGGCACAGCAGTCTGGCGATATTTTGGCTGACCCGCTTCAGACTTTGTCAATGGGTTGGTCTATGTTTTCTTCTACACTTACGAAGGCAACCCAAGTGGCAGTATCTAGTGCAGAGGTACTGGGACAAACATTAACAGAGTCAGTTATTAAGCCTACCACGACCGCGTTAAGGGATCCAAACAATTCGCTATCGAGCTCCATTAATGCATTTGGACAAGTAGTAACTGAGAACGGGGCGAAAGGACTAGGCTTTGTGAAAGGCGTTGTTAATGCCGCGGCCACAGGAGAAAATATTGGTGGATTCTCAGGTTTTTCTGGGTTTGGGGACGCCGGCGATGAGTGGGACGGCCTATTACAGAAGGCAGAAAGTCTAAAGAAGGAAGAAGCGACCAGAAGCGCTGTAAAACCTCAGCCATCGCAAGGGGCACATGGTGGTTTCGGAGGGTTTGATAAATTCGAGGAATTAAGGCGAAACAATACTTCGCCGTCTCAAGTGGAACCACAACCATCGACGTCAGTGAGTAAGGGAAGTGCGGTTGAGGCTAGCTCGGGGAACAAGCCAGACACTGTGGCAAAGAAAAGTGACTGGGACACTGACGACACTTGGGAAGAGTTTTAAATGAAATAACAGACGGTTTCTGTTCGCTTGCGCGAATCCAGTTGCAGTGTCAGGAACAAAGAGGGATTCCGGCATAATGGCGAGGCTTTGAAATTGCCGGCATTGGCCATGATTGGCAGAAGAACCCGTTCAGCAAGCGAGGCGATGGCGAAAGGCAGAGGCAGTAGCAGTTCCGCCAATGCGGCGTCTCTGCAATCGTCAACCCGACGTCCGAAAGCCGCCGCTCGCAAGGCCGCTCCTGAGTCATCCGCTTCTTTGTCCGATTCGTCCGAGAACGAACCCGAAAGTCCGCCTTCCAAGCGGAGACACATCGCTCACCCACCGGCTGCGACGACGTCAGGAGGAAGGAGGCTATCTTTGCGTGACAAGCGCGCCCATCACAAAGCCGCGCTGGCATCTGATTCCGACTTTGAAGTCCTGGTGGAGGTAGACAAGAACGGCGGAAAAGCTTCGTCGCCATCTGATTCAGATACTGATGGCAGCATCTTTGAAGGTAGTTCTGATTCAGACGACGACTCCGTGTCTGTAGCTCAGTCAATCTCGGGAACAGATGGGGAGGAGATTGATGAGATTGAAGTGAACGTCAGCAGTCAAGCTGCCACCGCAGAACCTACCACAATCAACAATGATGGTGGCGATAACGCGTCTATTGAAGCTGGCGAAGTTGTTGAAGAGCCGGTGCGCCGACCGAGACGACCACGTGCTCCCCGGCAAACGCCAGAAGAACGGGCTCTCATAGCACAGGAAAAGTTATGGAGTCACCACCCTGAACTCCGCACTGTTTGGGATGAATTGGCTTCCCTTCCACGATTTATTCCTGAAAATTGCGTACAACCCCCGGATGTCACGGTGAAGCTTTTACCATTTCAACTCGAAGGCGTTCAGTTTCTCCGAAAGCAAGAGCAAGGAAGGTTTTCTGGTGGTATTTTGGCAGACGAAATGGGAATGGGAAAGACTATTCAAATAATCGGACTGATTGCGAGTGACAAGACAGTTCGACCTAATCTTATACTGACACCTACCGTGGCGATTATGCAATGGCTGGCCGAATTGCGAGAGCGTGTGACTCCTGACTTTTTTAAAATTTGTATTTTCCATGGTAAGAGTGCTGTTTGTTGAAAACTATGGTCTAATCATCTCTGACAAGGGACAAATCGCGAAACTTCCAAAGAAGCTCTTGAATCGTACGATGTTGTTCTTTCGACATACTCGATAATTGAATCCTTGTTTCGGAAGCAGCAAACTGGATTCAAACGGAAAGGATCAGTTGTTAAGGAAAAGTCAGTTTTGCACAGTATATCTTGGGGAAGAGTTATTCTTGATGAAGCGCATTCTATCAAAGATCGCAGCTGTAGTACAGCACGAGCTGTATTCAACTTGAACGGACGGTACAAATGGAGTGTAACAGGCACACCCTTGCAAAACCGAGTAGGCGAGCTGTACAGCCTTATCAGATTTTTGGACGCAGAGCCTTTTGCGAATTATTTTTGCAGAAGTTGCCCATGTAGATTGAAAGCCTGGGTGTTCACCAATGGAAGACATTGCGGTATTCGATTACTAGTCAACCCCAGTTGGAAATAATTTTTAAACAGATTCGTGCGGACATATTTCGCACCAACATTTCTGCTGGTGGAACGCAGAGATTCTCAAACCAATTCAAGCATATGGTGGTGCAGGAAACGGTCGTGTGGCTTTCGATAAACTTGGTGCTCTGCTCGATAGGATAATGTTGCGGCGCACCAAGCTTGAACGAGCGGATGATCTAGGCTTGCCTCCCCGTGTGATTGTTGTGCGTCGTGATGTCTTTAATCAAGCCGAAGAAGAGCTTTATGAGTCTCTCTACACAAACTCGAAACGTCAATTCAGCACCTATGTTGCGAGCAATACGGTATTGAACAATTATGCAAGTATTTTCAGTTTGCTGTCGCGAATGCGACTTGCTGTGAATCATCCTGGTAATGCTCCTTCTTTGAGAAATTCCTCTAAGCATCAGCCAGATCTGGTCACCACAAAACTTCGCATTAATGCGAATGAAGCGAATGAATCGCTGGTTTGTGGTATCTGTCAAGATATTGCAGAAGACGCAGTGATTTCAAAATGCAAGCATGTATTTTGCCGCGAAGATATCCGGGAATATATTTTAGGAGACCCGTCGGGCGAAGAGGCTTGCAAATGCCCAGTGTGTTTCCGCGCGTTGTCCATAGATTTATCTCAGCAAACTTATGAAGGTAGTGGAAAAGATCGGGAAGCAGTAAAGACTTCCATCGTCAACTACATTGACATGACAAAATGGAGAAGCAGCACAAAAATAGAAGGTTGGTTTACATTCTTCTCAATGAATCTATTTCTAAATCTGATCTGTCAGCACTTGTGGAAGAACTGACGAATATGCAACGCGAAGACGCCACCACTAAATCCATTGTGTTTTCGCAATTTGTCGCATTTTTGGATATAATTCACTGGCGCCTCTCCCGAGCAGGTTTCAACTGCGTGAAACTTGATGGAAGGATGACTCCTCAATCGCGTCAATCTGTTATCAATTCCTTCATGACAGATCCAAACGTAACAATTTTTCTCGTTAGTCTAAAAGCTGGAGGTGTAGCACTGAACTTGACGGAGGCCAGTCGTGTATTCATTCTCGATCCGTGGTGGAATCCAGCGGTTGAGGACCAAGCATTTGATCGTATTCATAGACTTGGGCAGCATCGGCCTATCAAGATAACGCGGCTTATCATTGAAAACAGCATTGAAAGTCGTATTCTGCAATTGCAGGATAAAAAGAAAATGCTGTTTCAGAGTACAGTGGGCAAGGATATTGATGCGCTTGCGAAGCTCTCGGAAGAGGATCTTGAATTTCTGTTTGTACTGTGATGCAATTTACTGTTGGCTTGTTTGGAATTGCAAAATTGGTGGCAATTTTGAGGCCGGCATAAAATTTTTGTTGATGTATTGCAAACAGCGATCGAATAAGCGCCGCGCGCGGTGTCGCGGGAACTTAATGCCAGTATATATCTTGCGGAGAGTCTTCGAGCAGTTTTCGCACACTTCGCGTTAATGTGAGCCGATGCAGGTTTTGGATGACTGTATGGCGGTAAACCAGCATGATCTTCCGAAGCTTCCCAACAGACAACACGGCGGACAGCAGACGAAGGTTTCACGAACTTGTATGAAGATGACGCCAAGCGGGAGGGTCGTGTTAGTGGCTGCATCGAAAGACAAGAGTTTCTAGAGTGAATTGCAGCAGTCGCAGCAGCAGCCCGCATATGGTGCGACCTCATCTACCTAGTGAAGAATTCCGGTCAGATCCAGACGGACTTCAGGCCTGTCGGTATGCAATCGGGTGTTGCTGCAGGGTTTTTACTGAAACCGGGCACAATCGACGCGACGGCATTAGACAGATTCCCGGATCAGGCAGTTCAGGCCGCAAAGGCAACGCGCTCATTGACCACACATTCATGGTCGGGATTGGATTGATCGGCCGCGCGAGGCCAGGCTTTTCAAAATCCGATATTAGTCTGAGTAAAGTATCAACAATTCATTTAGTATCCAGCTGTACAAATTCCGGTCATCGCATTTATCAGAAGCACCGATCTGTGGCTGCTTCTGGTCCTACAGGGTCTGGAGTCATTTGCCAGCTGCAAATAAGCCAACAACCTCCGGCACAAATTCAGCACCAGATTTTATTCATTAATAACTGTAAAAGCTTTTTGATCTTGGTTTTCATTCATTTTACTTCGCAGTACGGCCGTACTCGCGAATCCTGCAGTAGATCCGGATTATGAATATGGTATTGAAATGGAAATTCAGGGCAATTTGCAAGACAATGTGGGGTGCTGCCAAACTGGGTTTCTGCACTCATACATCTCGTTGGGAGATTTATCACTTTTTTGTCTTCCAGATGCATGCTGACGTCTATAAATTTGGAATTGCGATGCCACTTACGGACCCATTTGCGCGTGAAGAAAGATGTAAATGGAAAAATTGAATTTTATTATTTAAGTTTGATTGCATTCAAGTATCGACAGCGGCGGAATGCAATTTTCAGATCACATCTTATGCTTGACTGGCCCTGCGCTGGACATGCACATTCCCGCCGCCCTGAGCTTTCACGTTCTGTTCGCACGTCGGCACAGCTGCGTCAAACTTAACAGCCTCATCGATCTCGTCGCCCTCTCTTCCCTGCGTTGGCGGATGTAAGAATTATGCGTCTGACACCGGACAGTTGCGCACTCACCCAATTGTGAGATCCGCGACCATTCTTCTTGGCACTTTGGACACCTCTGCCGCTGCGTCCGCCTGTGTGCGGAAATCTTTCGGGCACAAACTTAGTTGAGCGAGTCATGCTGTTTTGGATGACAGTTGTGTGTGGCGCGATTGAGAGGAAGATTATATTCGTGAATTTTGGATGGGAAAGCTTGGTCAATTTATAGTCGATTGGACCAAGCAGAAATTTCGAGAACTTTCCGTGAAAAATTCATTAACTTCAGCGGATCAGCTGACGTCTGTGATAAGATTCAGATACCCTTGCCAAATCGATGTGATAACAAATTGCATTTCCCCGAAGAGCTGCCAAAGCAGGACCATGCGCGACGATTTAAGGACTCCATTGTACCGACAGGAAATTCACAACTCGACTTGCACCCAGCCTGCCCTTCCGGGCCAAGTTGAGGGAGTAGACACGATCGAGCAGACGTATCGGGCATTTCAGGGCGGGCAGATAAAGGAATGGTGCGCCGGGTGATACCGGAATTGAATGAACTACCCGGACATAATACTGTCGTCTGTGCTGCACCTGCTGCCCCTGAGCGCCCACCTGCGCCTGCGCATGTGCACGCGGTATCTTCTCGTTGCCGTCATGACCCTTTCACGCCTGATCTTGCGCGTCGACGTCCCCGCCAACTCCATCCCATCAGTCGAAACACTGGCCCGTATTGCGCTGGCCCGCTGCTCGCCGCCGTATTCTTCGTCGCCCAGGATGGAATTCGCTTACTTCCATAACCCAGTTTCTGGAGCCGGGTTTCTCCGTGCTGTTTATATGAAATTCTCGATTCAGTTGGAGACAGCAGCAACCGCGACACTGTTCCCAAAGTGCGCCGCTATATTCCGGTTTCCGTTGGCTTACGCATATACGCGGATCTCAGAGGCGATTGCGGCACCGAATGGCGACTGTGCGCGTGTGCAAGTTGTAGCAACTCACCCAGAAAAGAAGTTTTTGCAAATTCCAGCCTCGGCTTATGCGACTTCCCTTCCGCATCTCGTATACGTCGCGTATTTAGGGGCACCGTCACCTGTGGGTCGCCGCGTGCTGGAGCATCCTATAGGTGCGCGGAAAGTGCTCGGGCCTTACTTGCGGCGAAATGGCGTGGATAAAGATGTCGCGGTGGAGCTGTCTTTCCGTGGGGGCGGCGAATGGTTTCTGCACGAACGCGTTTCGTGCGATTTTGGCGCTCAGAATGGGCTCGAAGATGAGACTGTGCGTTTCGAAGTTTCGAATGTCCAGCGCGTGGACCGCGTGCACATTGCGGTCTCAGCAAGTGGGAAGTTGACAGCGAACGACGGTGCAATTGCGCAAGCATGTAGATGGCTTGAGGATTTATGGGCACGCATTATCGAGGATGCAAATAAGGAAACAGCTTCTGCGGCACACACGGGTCTCGCGCAGCGCAAATTCGGAATCTGTTAGACATTGTTATTAATGTATTACGAGTACATCCCAACTCATTTCCACAACGGTTGTAATGATCTCAAGCTTCGACAAGAGCGCTGGCAATCAGCGATAACATCGACAGGCTTGGTTTTGTACAGTCAGTTTTATTGCTGGTTGGAAACACAAGACGCCGCTAACGCGGGCCGTCGCGCGCTGAACACTTACACGCGCCGTGCATTCTGCCAAACGCACAAGCGCACGCGCGCGCATTCCTCCGGCCGCTGCAACGACGTCGACTCAGCGGTGCTCGCAATCAAACAAAAAAGCAAACGCAAATGCTCGCCGCCCAATCCGTCATTCCACGCGGTGTCGTCGCTACCAGCGCTCGCGCACATCTGCATCTGCGTCTCCGCGCCCCCCTGCGATGGTACGACCGCAAGCAGTATGAGCGTCAGAAGCGCTTGCTTCGCGACGTCGAGACCCAGGCGAATGTGTCCTTCGCTGACGCCGTCGGCGCACTCAGAATGTACGCAATGTCGGACTCGCGCCGTCTCGTCTCGGCCCACGTGCTGTGTCCGAGACCCGAGGATGCTGTCGCCGGCTCTAAGCCCATCAGAGGCGAAATCTCACTACCCCATCCCGTCCAAAGCAGTGGTGGAAGCGCATCGAGTGGAACGCTGCTTGTTTTCGCAACGGTTCGAATTCGCGTTTGGATCATATCTATCTCGTGTCTTACTAGCTGCTGTATTCCTGCCTTCAGGGAGATCATGCCGAAGAGGCAAAAAAGCTGGGGGCCGCAATTGTTGGCGGCAAAGAATTGATTGAGCAAGTTTGGAATACTTTGCTGTTTGTGAACTCCGCTGAATACAAGTTATTCAGATTGAAAAGGGTGAGCTCGTGTTCGACCGATGTTTGTCGACAAAGGCAATGTTTCCGGAAGTGGTCAAGATTGCCAGAATTCTTGGACCAAAGGGTATTTGGAATTAATCCCTATTCTCGTTTTATTTTGATCATACTGGTGTGTTTTGTCAGGGTTAATGCCGAGTCCGGGTCGAGGTGAGTTTACATCGTCTTTTTTTGGCCACTTCCTACAGCGACAATACACAGGCACCGTGTCTGATGACATTGCATCTATGATTACTTCAATGAAGTCTGTCAGCAAATTTACTGCTGACAGTCAAGGAATCGTCACGTTTGGTTAGCTGTCTGCAATAACTCTTTGTTGGCTGAAAACGGTCACGCACAGACATCGGCGAAATTGGATGGTCGGACAAGAAGCTGTTTGGTAAGCGTTGGCATTGCTAAATACCGAAATGCGGACTGACGTGTACAGAAAACCTGCACAGTCTCATGAAGGGCGTTGTAGCTACTAAGCCCCCGAAGATGGACGGTGAGCTGCATGTATTGTGAAGGGCATGAAGAAACTAACGTGGAGCTCACAGCATCGAAGTTCGTCGAGGGCGTGGTGCTCGCGGGGCCGCTGCTGCCGGGACTGCGGTTGCCTTTGCGGCCCTTCAGTGACATTCTGTGAATTGTCAATGAATAAATTCTTTCAAAATGATCATGAACTCTTCGCGTTTTGCCTTTGCCCGCGCCAGAACTGCCGCTTCGCCTATTGCAGTCGCCGCGCTGCGCCGCACCACCCATGCCCCGGCCGCCATCGGCGCGCGTGCAATGTCGTCTCTGCACGCTTTCACGGAAGAGGAGCTTCTTCTGAAGGAGTCCGGTCAGTCGATCCCATGTGATAAAAATACAATGCTTCTAAATTTGCTTTTTCTGATTCTCAGTCGCGAAGTTTGCGAATGAGCAGGTTCGTCCGAAGGTTCGTGAGATGGATGAGGCAGAACTTCTCGACAAAACCATTCTGAAAGGTACGTTTGGTTTCACTTGTTTTAGTCCCTCAACTCTTCGGGCTTTCCAGGTCTCTTCGACCAAGGCTTAATGGGCATCGAGACGAGCGCGGATTATGGCGGCTCGGAATCCTCGTTCATGGGGGCCGTCCTGACTATCGAAGGTGCTTTCAAATGATTTCAAAAAAAATAGTTTGATGTTTACACATGGTACCTATTTGCCAGAGCTTGCCAAAATTGACCCGAGCGTCAGCGTCGTGTGCGACGTCCAAAATACTCTCGTCAACACCGTGTTTTCGAAATACGGCTCTGAATTCCTCAAAAAGACCTATCTTCCGCGCTTGGCCACGGATACCGTTGGATGCTTCTGTTTGTCTGAAGCGGGCTCTGGAAGTGATGCGTTTGCTCTCAAGACTCGCGCCGAAAAGAAAGGAGATTATTACCTTCTCAATGGTATTTGCTTATTCGTCGAACGTAATCTGATTTGTCAGCGGTTCAGGCTCGAAAATGTGGATCACCAACAGTTACGAGGCCGATGTTTTCCTTGTTTTCGCGAATGTCGACCCGTCAAAAGGATACAAAGGCATTACGTGCTTTGTTGTCGAACGTGAGCAAGGTGTGAAAATTGCAAAGAAGGAAATCAAGGTGATTCTGGGTCTTAATTTAACGAGGTAGCTGACGGCTTAAAACAACAAAATTATGAAGCTCGGCATTCGAGCATCATCGACTTGCGGTCTTTCGTTTGATGACATTAAAGTTCCGGAAACCCATGTTCTTGGGGAGGTTGGCAAAGGCTACAAGATTGCGATCGAAATCCTCAACGAAGGCCGTATTGGTATCGCGGCGCAGATGGTCGGCCTTGCACAGGGTGCACTTGACGCGAGCTTGCCGTACATGTTTGAACGCAAACAGTTTGGCTCTTTGATTGGGGACTTTCAGGGTATGCAGTTCCAGTACGCGCAGATTGCCACGGAAATTGAGGCCGCGAGGCTTCTCACGTATAATGCTGCGCGCCTGAAGGAGGAAGGCAAAAGTTTCGTGCAGCAAGCCGCGATGGCGAAGCTTTACTCGTCCCAAGTTGCCGAGAGGGCTTCGTCGAAAGCCATCGAATGGGTTGGTGGTGTTGGATTCACGCGGGAGTTTCCGATTGAGAAGTTTTACCGAGATTCTCGAATCGGCGCGATATACGAAGGCACATCCAACATTCAGCTACAGACAATTGCTAAATTTGTCAAAGCCCAGTACGCGAAATAAAAGAGTTCCTTTTATTTGCGATACATTTAGATGGAACACAACACACAAACACACACACACACACACAGCCCCCACCCAAGCAAATTCAGTGTGAACACAACTAGCGCAGTTCCCACATCAATTCAGCAACTATTTTTGAAAACTTTGGCCTCTCCGTCATTGCCAATGCGAGGTCAGCCTCGAAAGGCAAGAACAGGTCACGCATACGCTGGGACCGAGCAATATTTTTGAGGATCAAAAGGGCGGTCAGTGGGCTCCCTATGGGATCAACGCCATCAACACCGCCTGTTCGGAATGGTTTTTTCACAGCGGACTGGCTGAAGGTTTTCAGCTTTTTCGAGGAATCCCCAATGTGCGTTCGCGAATGGCAGAAGACATCGGCGCGGCTCGCAGGAAACGAATGGAACGCGGTGCATCCGGCCCACCGGCACGAAAATTTCTCAGCAGCACTGGCCGCGGATTCAGCCTTGAAATGCTCCTTGGCCAGGTGTTGCAGCATTTCCACCTCAGACCCGAACTTCGCGGTGCATTGCTGCGATCCGGAAGCCGCCGCCACCCATCGGCATTCAAACAGCGGATCGGCCTGCGGCTCGTCTTCCTCTTCAAACTCGTCGTCGGCCGCCACGGCAACTGCCCCATTGCGTGAAAACGAGCCAAGTGGTTGAGAGAACAAACTGTCTTGCGATGCGGGGGGGCCTGGATTGCGTTGCTGCATCATCATCATCTGATGCTGTTGCTGCATCAGCAACTGTTGCTGCGCGGCGGCCGCGTACGGGTCATCGGACCGTTTTGGTGGTCGCCCACGACGCTTCTTCACGGACTCAACTGCAAATCCGTCGGCAGATTGAGACATTTGTGATTGTTGTAGGAAGTTCGCGACTTGTCTGTCGCCGTGTACACCCAGGTCGACGCGTCCCTCTTCAACAAGCTCTTCTTCATCACCGTCAATATCCACTTCCTCGTCCTCGCCTTTGACCGAGGATCTTTTCGCGGGCTTTCCGCCGGAAGCTGTCGCAAACTTTCCCGCTTGTGGGATTCCCGCTTGGCTGGGTACAGTCATAGACGGAACCGTTGGGGCAGTCGCTAAACTCGGATTAGCGGTTGCACCAGGCACTAGCGCCGGTGTGCTTGCGGCGGCGGCGGGCGTGGCTTGCTGAAGATGAGGAAGCAGCAGCTGAGATGCAGCCCGACGTTTTCGCGGCCGAATATCGGGCCGGTTCCATCCAAGAAAGCCCAGCAGCACGCCCACAATGTTGGCTGGGCGTGCCGCCTGCACGACCATCGCGACTGCGTCAACTCCGAGGCACGAGAACAAGTAACAAAACTCGAGAGCGACATACACGATCTCGGCATCGTCAATGCCTGCTGCAGGAGTCCCGGCGGCGGTGGATGTGCTGGCCGGCCTCAGACACACTAGCGCCCATGCGCGCTCGAGCACTCTAGGATCCATGTCGGACAGGTGCGGGTGATTCGCATCGTTGCCACAAAGTCGGGTGAGCGAGCGCAACGCCCCGAGAAGCAATGCGCGGTCCATTGATTCTACGACAATCTTCCGGAGACATGCGAGATAGAAGTCATGCCGCCCTCGCAATTGTATATGCACGCTCAGATTTTCGAAAACATCAAGACTGTGGTGCTTCACTGGTGCATACAAGGAGCAGTCAGCCGTGGGCAAGGCCAAAGATTTCGCAAGGAGGGTAAGGACTTTATGTTGTTGGATCAAGAATTTGATGTGAATATCGGTGAATGAGAAGTTTCGAAGGACGTGCAGAACTTGAAGAACTCGGTCCAGAAGCTCATGAGCATCGCGCAAATTGAAGAGTGTTATTTCGGAAAAGTGAGGCAGAAGCTGGAGTGATTCTGGACGAGAGCTGTCTGGACTCGTTTCAAAATTATCTACGGCTGTATTCAGCTTAAGATTTTCAAAGAATGGATCTGCATGGGCGATGATAGCATCGATAAGACCAGCAATACTTCCGACGTGAAAGTTTGGAGGGAACGAACAACTGAGTTTGATGAGTTTGCTGAAAGCCCAATCGACTTCATTCGGTAAATTAGATTGAAGAGCAAGCAAAAGTCTATTTTGTGGACCGCCCATAAGATATTTGTCTAAACGGAACACCCATAACAAAATAAATTTAAATAAAAAAAAAAGGAAAAAAAGGGTCACCGTCAGGTGCGAATTCTGTCACTTTTATCGGAGCCCCAACCACACCGGATCCGCGTTGCGGCGCAAAAAAAGCGGTTGGCACTGGTGCTGGTTGCTGTGGCAGTTGAGGTTGCGCTCTGACACGCTTCGCTGGAAAAAAACGACTCAGCAAAGAACTCCATGCTGAAAGGCGCCAACACACCAGGAGCGTTTCCGTCATCATCGAAATTGCGTCGCGTGCTCGGATCAATCACAAGAGCAGAGATTGGCGTTCCATGTTCTTTGACTTGAACCCAGTTGTAGATACTGTTTCTGTACGCCTTTTTAATGACATAGGCGGAGTTTGTGCACGTTGGAGGGAAATCGAAGGGATTTGCGATCTTTTGCCATCCGTGCTCTTCGGAGACCTTGGGGATGTTTTGACAAATGTCCCGTCGAATCGCGATGTTTACTTACACGCTCATATCCACCCGCAAGCTTCACGCCGAGGTATATACGGTACAAGTCCAGGCGCTTACCCCCCAGGATGGGCTCTGGCTGAAGGACGGTCCTGAACGGTGAGAAACGTCAGTGTGTGCCCAGGGACGACGGGCCGTTACGGCAAATACGCACGCACCCGATTTCGTCATGAAACTGCTGCAGTTGCGCCATGAACTCGTAGTACTGCGGGGTCCGCTCGATACCGTCGTCGACGCCATCTTTTATGCGCATTTTTGAAAAATATATTTTCTTCTTTAAACTCAGAACAGCACGGCACAGGATGTTGAGTATTTCGATGCACCAGACGCGTAAACTTCGTTGTATTTATTGTCATAACGAAAGTCGCTGCTCTTACGGTTCTGCGATTTTTCGCCAAGAGCCGATTTCCACGCTCGCAGCGGTCCAAATGCGAGGCGGTGAAATTCTCCCGGGATAGCTGCTCTGTTCTTGCACTGCGTCTCTATGTCTCATCAGTATTAGTCTCGATTTTCGCTGATACTCAAGGGTCAGGGCTTTGCTCGAATCTTGTATCCACAATTCGAATGATACTTTTTAGTCGCTTTTAATCCGGTTTAAATGGTTTCCTTAGTCATAGGAAACTGCGGGAGGGAAAACTGGAAACGAATTCTTTACGTAGCATTCGATATTTTGGAATTTTGGAAGCAGTGGGAGAAGGTACGTGCTTCCACCGCACCAATGTTGCCATCTGGAAAGCAATATCCGGTGAAATGAAGTAAGCTGCTGCGCCGTCTTCTGGTTCGAGAAGCCCTGATCGTGCGAGCTCGGAATCGATTGAATGCCTTATGCAGTCGCATATGGACTGTGTCCTGGCCAGATTACGGCAGTGGAGGTTTGAATTAAGTGCAAATAAAGCGTCAGGCAAAAGCGAGGCTCCAGCAACGGGTGTGATTAACACCTACGGAAATAAATATCTGAACACAACGTGGTGGCCCAGAACTGAAGCATCTGAAGTGATCTTCACAAGCTAATAGTCCGTCTATCTCAAATCCCATCTTTCTGTCAATGCCGGAGGAGTCTGTGAGACGAAGCCCAGTTATTTCGATGAACGAAGTCCATTCCCGATTCGTCCCGATGTGGTCGTCGAT
>JADHYT010000382.1:0-20354 GCA_027604725.1 Entophlyctis luteolus
TCGTTTCCGTGGTGTAGTTGGTTATCACATCAGTCTAACACACTGGTGGTCCCCGGTTCGATCCCGGGCGGAAACATTTTATTTCAATCGTCAACTCTAGATGAAACTGTTCACTTTTTGTCTTGGGTCGTTTCAATGTAAAGTGAACATTTGGGAGAGCAACGCATATACGTCCATAAGAGACAAAAAAAAGTATGGAATGGGTGGCAGTTCGGAATGATATACAATAAAGTTGCGTGTTTGTTTGTTGCCTGATCACAGCTGCGCTTGTGGTGCAAGAATGATTTTCGGTAGGGCTCAAAATAACTACAGTGTGTTTGTCAGTCTGTTACTGGATGCTGCACTATTGTAAGATGCCACACTTAATGCTGCAGGTGTGACTCCATTCTGCATTCCACTTGATACACGTTCAACTTAATGTATGACCGACAAGCGAATTTTTCGGAACTTTGAGAAAGATTCTCTGTTTTCTGGGCATTTGAATTGAATAGCTTCCGACGAACGTCCAAGGTGGTTTTCAGCATTTGTGTGGACTATAATTTGTCAGGGCTAGTCTTCTGACCGCTGACCACATAATTCGCAATTTAAAGTTCATGAGTTTTTGACAGAATTGGTGAAGCCCTCAGGCGGAATATTCCTTTTTCGTGACTTTCCAAAAGAAAAAACACAAAATGGGCGACGAAGGAAAGGCCGCAGCGGAGGATCCTTACGCCCAGTACGGTGGCTACGAGGCGTACATGGCTGCTTGGCAGCAGTACTATTCCTCTGCTGCCGGCTACTCGCAGCAGGCCCAGGAACAGCAACCTCCTTCCTCGGGTGTGTGCGTGTTGTGTTGTGTGCCACTTCCTGCCGTCCGCGCCCGCCCCCCCGACCCCTTGTCCTGCGGCGTCCCGCGCGGGCCTGGCGTCGGCGAGGTCGTAGCGTGCGGGCTACGGAGGTGGCGCCGTATGTGTGTGTGTGTGTATTAAACGTGTTCTTTCGGGTGTTTCTGTTGTCTGACGAAGGTCATCCAAATGACCGCCCAAGTAACTCCTCGCGCGATTCGTACGGAAGCAGCAATAACCAGCGTTTCCCGGGCTCCAGCACTAACAATATCCCGCTGGGTGTGAGAGGTGGTGGCAGCAGCAGCAGTAGCAGCAGTTCCGCAGCTCCGTCAGGGAAAAGCGACGACACACTATATATCACCGGACTCCCTTCCACTATTACCGTGTCTGGACTCGCTGACTATTTTGGTTCTGTGGGGGTTATCAAGGTACCGTTTCTTGTTGTTGGCTTCAGTGCCGTGAAAGTTGATATCGCTCTTTCTTTCCCTGGCAATGGCACGCTTCTTGCCGCCCGTTTTCTGCATACCCGACCTTCGTCAACCGCGTTAGACGGACAAAAAGCAGCGTCCCCCTGGCCCAAAAATCTGGATCTACAAGGACAAGAACACGAACATTCCCAAAGGCGACGCGACTCTCACATACGAGGATCCCCCAGCAGCAACCGCGGCGATAAGTTTTTTTAACGGTGTGTTCCTCTTTGTTTTTTCCTCTTCGCTTGTTCCATAATTGGATGGACGTTCAGGAAAACCGTTTCCCGGCGGTGACGGGACCCCGCTAGTCGTGCAGCATGCCGATGCGCCTGCCGGTGCGGTTAAGTTTGCTGAATTCGGCGGCGGTCGTGGCGGTCGTGGCCGTGGTGGAGGTCGCTTTGGGGGTGAGCACTGAATTTTTTCGCTCGAAGTTTTGACCCTGATGCCTGAAATCGCTGCAGGCGATCGTGGTGGCGGCGGTGGCCCGCCGATGTCCGAAGGCGACTGGGAATGTCCTGGATGTGGCAACCGCAACTTTGCGCGTCGGTTTGAGTGCAACAGGTGCCAGACCCCTCGCCCTAGTGGCGATAATGCTGAAGCTAGTGGACCTGCTGGTGGTGGTGGCGGCGGCGGTGGTGGGTTCGGTCGTGGTGGTGGCGGCCCTCCTCAGCAACGAGACGGCGACTGGGAATGCTCAAGGTATTTTCGTCACCAGTTACTTCCCCTGGTTGATTCCAATTTTCACCCTTCAGTTGCGGAAACAAAAATTTTGCTCGACGCCATGAGTGCAACAGATGCCAGACACCCAAACCACGCGAACTAGGTGATGGCGCTGCTAGTAGTGTTGGCGGTGGCAGAGGAGACTATGGAGGCTCCGGGGGGCGCTATGGTGGCGCAGGGCCGCCGCGGGGAGACAGAGACCGAGACAGAGGCAGCCAAGGCGGTGCGGCGGGATACGGTGGTGGCGGATACGGCGATCGGCGCCGCGACGATCAGGCGGACGACCGACGCGACCGACGCGATCGTCCGTACTGACCGCGACCTGCGATGGTGTGTTGCGAAATACAAAAAAAATGAAAAAAAAAAAAAAAAAGGAAGAGAAAAGAAATGGAGGCGTTTCTCGCCTCAAACCCTTACTTCTCCGCAGGGTGAGTTTTAGAAGAAAGCAGCTTTCTCTAATTTCTGCTCGGGCAGATTCGGACTCATCGGCGTCGGCGCGGGACTGTCGTTGCTTCGCACAGGCAGCATCCATGCCGTCGATCTCATACGGCGGCGGATGCTAGTGTCCGTCGAGATATCCTCCAAGGATCCCGCATATTCGTGGTTCCTCGCATGGGTCGCGTCAACCGCTGCGGCAGCCCAAGAACAGCGTTCATCGTCGCTCTTGGCAAGAATGCTTCTCAATCGGAACAACCTATCACTCGAGACAACTTTCCGACCTGCATTCGCCACACTGAACAAATCTACCAGCATCAATGACAGCGGCAGTGACAGTGGCAGCAGAAAGCGCAGCCCTGCACAATTCTCGCTTATCCCTGCGCCGGGCCGTCACATGCTAAAACACAATTCAACATACCTCCTTGTGGACCGCACGCGCCAACAGTCGATGCTGGATCTGAAGACGGGTACGCCGTGGGAGTCTGTGACAATCACGACTCTTGCTCGCGATCGCGGTGTGCTGCTCGAGATTCTCGAGGACGCGAAAACACGTGCCCTCGAAGAGGTAGATGGCAAGACAGTTGTGTATGTATCATACGGTCATGAGTGGCGGCCGTTCGGGGCGCCACGCGCGAAGCGCCCTCTGGAAAGCGTCGTGCTGGACACCGGCGTCCGCGAGGCGGTTGTTAGTGATTTGGAGCGATTTCTTGCCGCCACCGCGTGGTACCGTGATCGTGGAATCCCATACCGGAGGGGATATTTGTTGTACGGGCCTCCAGGTATTGGTTCCTTCCATTGCTAATGAAATGTAAACCACATTAAAAGGGACGGGAAAGACTTCATTCATTCAGGCAGTAGCGGGACATTTGTCGTACAATATTTGCATCTTGAATTTGTCTGAACGGGGAATGACAGACGACCGCTTGGCACACCTCCTGGCAAACACACCACCGCAGAGTCTTCTGCTACTGGAAGACATAGACGCGGCATTCATAAGACGAGATGCAGCGACAGACTCCAAAAAGGAAGGATTTTATTCCGCTGTAACTTTTTCGGGGTTGCTGAACGCGTTGGATGGCGTAGCAGCAGCAGAAGAGCGTGTGGTGTTTATGACAACGAATCATGTGGACAGACTGGACGCCGCATTGATTCGGCCAGGGCGTGTGGACATGCGTGTGTACATGGGCAACGCCAGGGAAGACCAGGCGCGGCGAATGTTTGAGCGATTCTACCCGCAGGCGGCAGAAGGACTTGCAGAGCGGTTTGTGTCGGCCCTACGGTCAGCCAAGAGAGCCAGCGAGAGCAATGGGAGTGATGGAAGTGCGTTGGGATGCTCCCCCGCGGCGCTGCAGGGCCATTTCACGATGTTTCGCGACAGCGCGGAAGACGCGGTGGCGCACGCAAAGCGTGTGGCAGGGGATGAAGCTTCAACTGCGATGGCTGCGGCAGGGGACGACGCATGAAAACTTCTGAAGGAAGTTCATAGTCTGGTTTCCGTTTTCAGAGCAACACATTCGATGGTCGATACTAAACTTCGGCGCCGAAGCAGATCTTGCAGGAACTAATGGATTTGTTCCCATTCCATTGCTGGTTATTGCTGTTCCTAGCATGAGAGTAGATTACAGGCCTCGGTCTGGGAATACGCCAAACATGCCAGGTACCGGTAAGGTGACCACTCTGCTCAGAAGAAGTCTTCTGTTTTCCAGCAGATCCTACAGGGCTGGAGCAGTCTCGGCAAAAGCGAGAAACTTGTTGAAGATGATGTTCTGGAATCGTGTTTTTGAATTTTTTTGGCAGGGACACAAGCACCAATGGCAGCGGACACTCGGCAGCGGCTGAAGCAGAGTACGATGAGTTGACGTCGCAGCAGAATTGATCATTGGGATTAATTGTTTCTCGTTGCTTCTTTGCACTTTCTGCGAAAGTATATTGTCATTCACCCAATGTTGCTGTGTCGATACTTTTCATTTTCAGATGGAACCGGACGTCAGAAGGCTGGAGGTTGTTGATGAAACTAATTTTATGCGGTTTGCTTGCGCATTGTCTCCTGCGTGCCATCTTAGTCGCCTGATGGCCAAGTCATATTATAAAGTCAGCAATCCCTTTGTTGTGGCTGTGGTTGCCGTCGTCACATCATTACCTGCGTGAATATTTGCCACCAAAACTTGTAGTGGATTGTCTTCAAATGCTTCCACTGCTCAGAACAATAAACCGATGCCGCCACACCAACTGGGAACCTAAGTTCAATCGAAAATATGGTCATTGGCTGGTTTTTGGATCAATATACCACACGTGCCGAAAAGTGAGCCCGTTAACTCTCGGAAGCATGGGTTGGGTTGAGAGGATGATATGTGTTGTTTGGCAAGATCTGTTTGCAGACCAAAAAATGCTCCCAACGTCGCTGCGGGTCCCCGCCTCCTCCAAAGCCGCTATGCGCTTGTTGGCACGCGCCTCTGCCGCAGTGCGTAGTCTCCGTTTTGTCCTTGCTCACCCAGTCCTTGACCCCGTTCTCTCTCGTATTTGTTGCGATCTTGTTCGGCACTGACTCTTGTCCTACCAGGCTAAGACCGCAGCGCCAGCCGTATCCACTCTTAATAGCAGATTGTTTAACTCTGCCGCCGTTGTTTGTGCCGCCAAACCTGGTGCGTTCGCCTTCCTTGTTCGTTTTTTTTTTTTTTTTTTTTTTTTCTTTTGGAATCGCTTGGAGATATAGCGAAAAAGCGAAAAACATTGCCAACTTGACTAAAAAAAAACTGCACTTCTCAACAAAAACACCTCCTGAATAAAAGGAACCTCGGAAGTTTCCTCAATTCTCGAAGAACGCATCCTGGGTGCCTCTGCTTCTTTTGACATTCAGGAAACTGGAAGAGTGCTTTCTGTTGGAGACGGTATTGCGCGTGTCTACGGTCTCAAGAATGTACAAGCCGAAGAGATGGTTGAGTTCTCGTCCGGAGTGAAGGTTTGTTTCGGTTATTTTATTTTTTTTTGCTGACGCATTCTTTCTTGCCAGGGCATGGCCCTCAATTTGGAGCCCGACAACGTCGGTATCGTAGTGTTCGGTAACGATCGTCTCATTAAAGAAGGCGATATCGTCAAACGTACCGGGGCCATCGTCGACGTTCCCGTCGGTCTTGGGCTGCTCGGGCGTGTTGTGGACGCTCTTGGAAACCCCATTGATGGCAAAGGGCCTCTCAAGGACGTTGTTCGTCAGCGTGTCCAGGTCAAGGCTCCTGGAATTATTCCCCGTGAGTCTGTCAAGGAGCCAATGCAGACTGGTATCAAGTGTATCGACTCCATGGTGCCAATTGGTCGTGGCCAGCGTGAGCTGATCATCGGTGACCGTCAAACCGGAAAGACCGCAGTTGCTCTGGACACCATTTTGAACCAGAAGAAATGGAATTCATCGACTGACGAGGTTAAGAAGTTGTACTGTGTGTACGTTGCGATTGGGCAAAAGAGATCGACTGTTGCTCAATTTGTCAAGACTTTGGAGGAGAATGGTGAGGAAATTTTATTTTTCTTCGCCTAATTGCCTTCCAGATGCCTTGAAGTACTCGATTGTTGTTGCTGCCACTGCGTCCGACTCTGCGCCGTTGCAGTACATTGCGCCGTACTCTGGTGCCGCATTTGGAGAATACTTCCGTGATAACGGCAAGCACTCTTTGATCATCTACGACGACTTGTCGAAGCAGGCCGTTGCTTACCGTCAAATGTCGCTTTTGCTTCGTCGTCCTCCTGGTCGTGAGGCTTACCCTGGTGATGTGTTCTACCTGCACTCCCGTCTCCTCGAGCGTGCTGCCAAGATGAACAAATCGCTTGGTGGGGGTTCTATGACCGCTCTTCCTGTCATTGAGACCCAGGGAGGAGATGTGTCTGCTTACATTCCCACAAACGTTATTTCCATTACCGACGGACAAATATTCTTGGAAGCCGAACTCTTCTTCAAAGGTGTTCGTCCGGCCATTAACGTTGGTCTGTCTGTGTCCCGCGTCGGATCTGCTGCCCAGGTGAAGGCGATGAAGCAAGTTGCTGGTTCGTTGAAGCTGTTCTTGGCCCAATATCGCGAAGTTGCTGCCTTTGCGCAGTTTGGATCCGACTTGGATGCGTCAACTCAATTCCTGCTGAACCGTGGTGCGCGTCTCACTGAGCTCTTGAAGCAGGCGCAATACAAACCTCTCCCTGTCGAGCACATGGTTGTGATCATTTACTCTGGTGTTAATGGATTCTTGGACAAAATTCCAGTCAACAAGGTGACAGCCTTCGAGGCTGCGTTGACCCCATACGTGCAAGCGAATGCTCCGGAAGTGTACGAAGCCATCAAGAAGGAGAACGCAATCAGCCCGGATACCGACAAGAAGATCAAGGCTGTGCTAGGAGAGTTTGTCAAGACATTCAACTGAGGGATCGGAGGAGGAAGCCGAGGCGATGTCACACGGAAGATACAATTTTTTGTTGTGCAGGGATTCTTGGTGTTGCTTTGATTTTTTGTTTCTTTACCAAAGAAGAAATGCGGCAAATTATCTGTTTTATTGTCGGCTCACCATTCTGTTTTTGAGCATTTTACGGACCGATTCATGGACGCCGAGTATATGTCCTTGACGTTCTTGTACATTTCTGAAAACACGGCGCGTTCATGCTTGCTGATAGACATCCACTCCTTGTCCAAAAATTCGTCGAGGTCGACCATAGACAGGCTCGGGTCGTGGGGCTGGAGAGTGTACATCATATCCAGACAGAACATTTCCTTGCGCGAGTATCCTTTTTCTTCGGCACGCGGAATGACTTTGGTTTTTGCGAGGCCCTTTTTCTTGTTCTGCTTCATCAGCCTCTTGCGGACCTCATCCACGGTAGCAAGGTTATCGATAGACATTTTGCGCACAAATTCCACAAGATATGCGCGATAATCCTGCCGCCAACTTTTGAATGCTTTCCGTGCCGCATCGCGGAAATGCTTTTGGTTTATTTTGTTTTGTTTTGCACAGCAGTCAGTTGGCGGACGGATATGAAGCAAAAAACAAAAAAAAAAAAAAAAAATTACTGTTTTGCGTTGGGGGTCGAGTTTGTCCCACTCGGCACACACGCGGTCAAAAATAATCTGCGCGCGTTTGTTGGGCGGTAATGAGAGCTCAGCGGCCGTCAGTGGTTGCGTAAGCGTACAGGTTTTGCTGAACACAGCGATGCCAGTGCCGGCCGGGCGCGTTGGCCGCCGCGGAGCTCTCGCTAGCACAGCCGCCGCCTCTTCATCCGCTCGCGCCAGCGCCACTCGCGCGGCCGCCGCACGCTCGTCAGGAAGCAACGCCGTCGACGTTGCCTTATCCAGCGCCGCATGAACCAGTGCGTCCGATTGCTCTGGCCGTTCTTGCTGTGTCAGTGGCTGGATGTGTTTGTATTTTTCGCGATGCGGCTGGTGGTGCTGGTGGTGCTGGTGGTGCTGATGGCGTCGTTGGTGTTGTTGCAGTGGACGTCGTGCTGACGATGAGATTGCGAGTGCTTGCGCCAGCAACGAGGACATTGAGTGCAGCAGCGCCGCACGAGCGCCATCGCGGGCATTTGCATTGGCCAAGAAGAGCGGGGACGATGCAGCGCAGATGCGCACAGGTGCACACAACGGCGGCATCGTAACGATTGGCCGGACAACAAAAAGGAAGAAATAAACCGAAGTCTGCAGAATTTCCCAAGCCGCATTGGAAGTGGGTGGCCAAGTTGAGGATGCGGTTACAATTCGCGCGTCTTAGAAAGTGCAGGCACAGGAAATTGATCGCGCGACAGTTGAGGCCAAGATGGGATTAGGCAACTGCGGAAGCTGTGGCTCTTGTACGTGGGAAGAATGGATGACACCGGCCAAGAACACTGCGATACGCTCCATCTGTCCCGAAGAGCCGCGTGAGCCTGTGTGCTTCGCCGCGTGCGTGTGGACGCGTTACGTGCAACTTTCCTTCCATGACTGCGCCTGTCGCCTTTGCCAAAGTGCGCCGGGCCCGCAGCTTCCGCGACACCGTCCACGCCGCCGCTGCCGCTGCCGCCAAATTCCGTGCCGCGTATCCGTTGAGCTTCCCCATTCCGATTCGCCTCGTTGAGAGCCGTCGAGCAGGCGCTCCAGCATCGAGTTTCTCGCGCGTCTCGCCGTCTCCCTCCCCCCCGGCTTCGCAGCAGATGCAGCCGCGTCAATCCGCTCCCAGATTCTCGCGGCTGCGCACAGTGCCCAACTCAATGACCTCGTGGTGCTGCCCGACCTTCCTTCTGTGCTGGCAGTTAGCGACCGCGAGTTTCATACACTTTGCAAACTGGCGAACGAGTCGCGCATTTTTGAGCTGGCTGCTGCTGTTGTGGCGGATGCCGTGTGCAAGTTAATGCGTGAAATCATCGCCCTGTCGATACCGGCCAGGTTCGACGAAAGGATGCTCAATGTCTTCGTGCATTTTGCGGCCGAGTTTGTCATCCCCTGGGTTGAGAATCTTGGCATTGCCTCTTTATGTCCGTGCGTCGGTTTTTACCTCGTGCCTAACTTTATGCGAAACAAACAAATTCCCCCAGCAATTGAACGCTTCAGAAACCAGATAATGTTCCAAATACACAAAGTCTTCTGCGACATTCGGTGCTGCTCGAAATGTCAAACACTTTGCTGATTATCTTATTAATTTCCAACAGGATACATGAACTGTTTGACATGATTGTGGTTTTTCCAGAGTCAGAAGCTGCCCTCACCGACTTCAAGGTTTTTCTTCTTTAACAGTTTCGATTAATTAATCGCGCACTTTACTTGGTAAGATATGCGTCCACGAAACAGATCGATACATATACCTGCGCGAATCCTTTTGCAAAATCATCTCACATCGCTTGCTTCATCTTGGTGCTAGCACAACCGACATCATTTCAATTTTCGTGTCTTCCATCAAATGCCTGGGGTTCCTCGATCCATCTGGGGATTTCCTGAGTGCAGTATCAATACTAATCAAGAAATACCTGAGGTACATGAACCAATGACGCTTGATTCCAATTTTGTTGTTTCGCATTCTCAAATTTCAGGACACGGTCAGACGCTATTCGCAGTGTTATCAAGTTCATGACGAAAACCGACGATGTGTCGGACTGCGACAACCAGGACGATCAGGAATTTGCAGAAGACGGATCTCGCTTTGACCGCGACCACGTATTCGCGGACGCGCTTTCTGATATCGTATTACACCGCGAAACTAGAGCTAAAGTGATGCAAGCTGACAGTGCCACTACCGGCGTGGACGTCGTGTCAACTTTGGTCGACATTTTCGAATCGCAGGAAGTGTTTGTAAACGAATTTCAAACCTTTCTGGCTGAACGATTGATTGCAAAATCACATCGAAACTTTGATTCTGAGGTGAAATCATAACCGTTTTTTGTTGTCCAAAAAGGTCGATCAGTCAAGCTTTGCACCAGGTGGCGAACGTGGAGCTTCTGAAAAAGTATTTTTCTGAAGCTGCTCTGCACCATTGCGACGTAATGATCAAAGATGCGGTCGATTCGAAGAGAATCACTTCAAATATCACCTCCGTATCTCGGCCATTGGCCAATGCGAAAGTGAATGTTTTGATAATATCTCGGTTGTTTTGGCCGGAACTCAAATCAGAGCCCGTGAAGCCGTCTCGTATCATTCTTGAGTCAGTGGCAGATTGCTTATTTGGAAACTGAACTTCGTCTTCACAAGGTACTTGAAACCATTTGACGAGACCTACGCTCAGTTAAAGTCGATGAGGACAATAAGACACATGCTAGATTATGGGAGTGTAGACTTGGAGTTGGAGTTCGCGGATCGGACGGTGTCATTCTCTGTAACCCCTGCGCAAGCATCGTTGATAGGATTCTTCGATAGCCATGGTTTTCCGCAGGTTTTTTACGTTCAAATTGTAAATTTTTTTTTCACAGATCGCTGGTCTGTGGCTGCATTGGCTGACATGTCTGGAAAAAGCATCCAGCAATTGGAACGAGACTTGCAATTTTGGGTGGCGCAAGGAGTCTTGAAACGGAATGCAACCGATGCTTCTTACTCTGTAATAGAGAATGCCGAGCAGATATCCGAAGGCTTCGAAGGAGGTTTGACTTTTGCGCATAATCCTTCAGATGAATGATGCGCAGGGTGAAAAAATTTTTGACAGAAGCGCCGATGCTCGTAGACCAAGATGACGACCAACAAGGAAACGACAACGACGCAACATCTCTGAGTGAATCGATGAAGCCGTTCTTCCCATTCATTAACGGCATGCTGACGAATTTCGGGGCACTGCCGGTGGAGCGAATGCACGCGATGCTCACGCAATTTGCACAAGCACCGAAATACACTGAAACTGCGGAGCGTCTGCGTGCGTATCTACAGCAGCTCGTTGAGGAGGACATATGCGAGCCTGCGGGCAAGAACGGGTACGCGCTTAAGAAAAAGTGACAAAAAAGAAAGAAAAAAAAAAAGATTATTAAGGCCGCGAGCGAATCGGGATGCACACGCCGCGCCGCATTCTGTTCTTTGGCGGCGACGCCTTCTCGCTCGCCAGCTGCCGCAGCCTCGTTGCCGCGGGCATGAAAGTGTCCGTTGTGGTCCCAC
Organism: Entophlyctis luteolus; assembly: GCA_027604725.1. Lineage (NCBI taxonomy): Eukaryota > Fungi > Chytridiomycota > Chytridiomycetes > Chytridiales > Chytriomycetaceae > Entophlyctis > Entophlyctis luteolus. Next base: position 11,022 of record JADHYT010000382.1, read on the forward strand.
CCGCGAAGCGTAACACGCGAACCCCTATGACCGACTTGCGGGACTACGCCACGGCGCGGAATTTGCCTGTCATGAACTGGATTCCGCCAAAGATATCATCCAGCAGTAGTCCTAGCATCAGCGGAGGCAGTGATATCCGAATGCCTACTGCGGCGGAATTGAACGCCGACACTCGATGGGCAACATGGTGGCGCCAGATCATCGATCCGACGGAGTACGACGTCGCGGTTGTAGTGTCATTTGGATACCTCCTGCCGGCACCGCTAGTGGACGCGTTCACATTGGCCGAAGGCGCGTCCAGCGGCAGCGGCGCGCGGGCCGCGCTGAACGTGCACCCGTCGCTTCTGCCGCAGTACCGCGGCGCGGCGCCGATCCAACACGCGATCCTCAACGGCGATGCGGAGACGGGCGTCACGATCCAGCAGCTGCACGCGCACACGTTCGACGCGGGGCGCATCCTCGCGCAGACGCGCGTGGCCGTGCCGCGCCTCGCGTTCTACATGCATCTGCACAACACGCTCGCGGACGCCGGGGCCCGCAGCCTGGTTGCCACCGTGCGCAACCTCGAGGAGTTCCTCGCCGCCGCGCGCGAGCAGGACCCCGCCGCCGTGTCGTACGCGCGCAAGATCCCCGCGGAGATGAGCAGGGTCGATTTCCGCCGCATGCCGCGCGACCGCGTCTACACGCTGCACCGTGCGCTGGGACACAAGGTTTGTATGCAGCATCCATCTGCATTATTTTTTGTTTCACCGCCGTGGTCTCAACATCCTTCCTTCCCCCCCGACCCCTCTGCAACAAGACCCCGCTGTACTGCAGCTTCCGCGGCAAGCGGCTGCAGCTCATGTCGCTGTTTATTCCGGAGACCGACGCGGACGACAGCCCCGCGGCGAAGCTCGCGGCCAGCAGCCGGCAGCCGGGCCATGTGGCCTACGACCCGCGCCTTGACGCGGTGGTGATCTGCGCTGGCGACGGCCGCCTGATCGCCGCGCGCCGCCTGCAGGCCGAAAGCCGCCGCGAGCTGCCAGCAAAAACGTTTGCCGACGGGTATCAGTTCCGCCCCGACGAGTGCGTGGACGACGTTCCTGTGGACGCTGCGACTGGCGTGTCGGGCGCGGGGGTGTGAAACTTAAAATATAGTCAGACTCATTTTTCTTTTTTGGGTTAATTTGTTTTTTTGATTTGTATTCGAACCCGAACGGCAAAATGTGTGCCAACGCCGATACATCCAGGCAGAGCTCACAAGTATAAGGAACCTTTTCGAGCTTTCGTTATTGTCCACCCTTCTCCTCGGAGTTGCGGTGCGACACATATGAAAATTGGAACGATACAGAGAAGATTAGCATGGCTCCCTGTGCAAGGATGACACGCTTAACTTGAGTGGATGCCGGTTCGCCGGTTAAATTTTTTTTGATCAGCTCCAAGCCCGCCGTAGTTTCGTGTGTTTGTGCTGGGGGAGGTTTATTGAAAGTTCTGTGTTTGCGTACTCTGATTGAATCCTTTTTTCCACTGTTCTTTTTTATTTACACGAGTTTCTCCGAGACCGCATTCAGCGCCTCTTGCGCAGCGGCGATTTCGTCACTCTCCGCGTCATCGGGGCTGGCAGCCTGAATACAAGCTCAAAACAAAAACAGAAGCGGAGGAAGAAAGAAAAAAAAACAAAAAAAAACAAACAAACACGCCCAAGAGCGGGAAGAAGGGGAATGATGAATTTACACACAATGAGATCGGCAACCAGCGCACGCAGCTCGTCGCGGGCCACAAGCAGGCGCGCGCGGCTGTCGGGGATCATGGCGGCGGTCTCGTCAAGAACCTCGTTCTGCTTGCGCAGCGTGTGCGAGTCCTCGCCCGCCGCCTCCAGCCGCGCGATGCGCGCCTGCTGCGCCTGCAGCTCGCGCTCGTAGCTGGCGAGCTCCTTGTTGAGGCTGTTTATGTTTGTTTTTTTTTTTTGTTTGAGGTACGGTGTTTTCGGGGAGCAGAGTAGGAAGGTAAGAAGGGGCTCGGTTGCTGGGGGCTCGATGACGGTGAAAGATTCGGCCCGGCGCTGGATGACTGCCTGACTGACTGACTGACCGAGTGACAACGCCCGTTTTGATTTTGAGCGTGCGTGCGGATGCCTGCAGCATGATAAATTGCTCCTTTTTTTTATTTTTTTTTTTTTTTTGTTTGATTTTATTGCACTACACTCTATTGGCCGGATTTTATTTATTTTTTTGTCTGTTATTTTCCCGTTTCTCAAATATCATGACAACAATCACAAAAAAAAAAAGAAACAAAAAGAATAAAAAAATTCATCGTGTGAGGATGCCACGCAGGGCTTGGTTCCGCTGACGCAGCTTCTCTACAAACATGCGGGTGGCCTCGAGAATCTCGACACGGCTGGACCCTTCAACCGAGCAGTCGCCCTCGATGGGCGGCCGCAGGCCGGGCACAAGCGTACTCAGCTCTTTTAGTGCCTCGCGGATCATCATCCGTCTCCGCTGCTCGGCCTGGATGTGATTTGCCTTCTTCTCCGTCTGTGTTAGTAGTGACTTGGGTTGCTTCGTGGTGGTTCCGGTGGATGCCGTAGTATTCCTTGATTTCTGGATACTAGTGGTGGTATCTGATTCGCCTATCATGGACACGCTCGCAGTCGATATGGTCGTCGATGCAGCCGATAGTGGCGGTGTGACAGTTGGGGTGGATGGGGTGACTGCATTTTTGGGTTTTCTGCCGCGTTTCTTTGGCCCAGCTGGCGCGGGCGACAATGCCAACACTGGCGACGTTGAGTGGTGCGAGTCTTGGGGCAACGGCATCTGTTGCGATTGTCCTTGCGGTGCCTGCTGCTGAGGTGGGACTGGGTGTTGGACGGCCAACGTTGGAGATTGAAAGGATCCGGACAGCACTGGTGACGAAAAGGATCCGACAGGAGGGGACAGTTCGCCGGTTGGATGTTGCTGCTGCTGGGCCTGGGGCATGGGCATCGGATAATGCAGCATATTCGTGGGAATATCGTAATGAAATCCGTAAAAATGCTGCTGCATTTGGTTTTGTTGCTGTTGCTGCTGTTGTTGCTGCAGCTGCTGCGCAAGAAGGGAACCATCTGGACGATGGAGCAGCGAGAAGGACGACGAGTCCAATTTCGGGGCCTGCGCATTCTGGGCGTGGTAAAAGGCAGCGAACGACGACATGGGCGGCGCCGAGGACGCGAGAGGATGATGAAGGCTTTGGGTCGGAGAGGACTTGAGCCGCTTTGGGAAGGCTGCTGAGGAAACGTTGGAGGCAAGCATATTCTGTGCCAACAGATCATGCGAATCCATGGGGATAGTCAGACTGCCGAGACCAAGCGAGTTTGCGGGGCCAGTGGAGCCGTCGGGATTAATGGCGCAGGCAATGCTACGCTTGAGGCTGAAAGGGCTCTGGGGCTGGGAGGGAGGCTGGGAGTGCGGATGCGTCTGAGAGTGAGGATGCTGGGGGAGGGGAAAGACGGGGGCAGGCGAGGCGGGCGCGAGAGCATCGAGGAACTGGGCAAACAGCGACTGGTCGTCGGCGGAGAGCAGCGGGGCGGGCGGGTCGGCGAGGGCGTCGTCGGCGTCGCCAAACACCTCGTAGAAGTTGAAGAGGTCGCCGCTGTCGTCGAGGAGCGGCATCTGCGGGAGCTGCTGTTGCTGCTGCTGCTGCTGGTGCTGGATCTGGTTGTGGATCTGCTGGTGCTGATGCTGGTGCGGGTGCTGCTGTTGATGCTGGTGAGGATGCGCAAGCAGCGGCTGCATGTTGCTTGTTGGGCGTGTGCGAGGGAGAGAGGGAGAGAGAGGGAGAGAGAGAGAGAGAAAGAAGAGAGCGTGGGTGTGCTTGCAGGCAGGACGCGACTGTCTCTGCCGCCGCCAACAACAACAACAACAACAGCAACAACAAAAACTTGCTCACAAGATGACAAGAAAATGCAGTGCAAATGACTCGCGGATTTGTCAGCCAATTCCCCCATCAATCATCATCCCCAATCCCCTCCACCAAACACACCCACCCGTCTCCGTCTCATTGTCTCCCTCTCCCCCCCTCACTGTTCCCCCCCGTGTCTGCTCCCTTCCCAAACACCGCCAGTGCGCTGCCGACTCATCTGCCATGCGCTCGATTGTTCTGGCCAAGCCTCCCGACTTCTCCCGAATCTCCCTCCGATTAATTGTTTTTCTGTTTTTAAATTTGTCCCGACCCCCCCATCTCCCAGACTCTTCGCCAACTTCTGCACCCTCGCTTCAGCACCACTCCTTGTGTTTCGAAGCTGCCAACCTGCCGAATTTCATCTTGCCGTTTAATTCTGTGTTTCTGAACAAAGAACAACAGCGCCACCCAAAATCTCTTAAATTATCTGCAAATTTGGTCCTCAAGCCAAAACCCAACCATTCATTTTTGTCCATTTTTATCAAATGAAAATTCTGGTGCCACCTTTGCAAAGGTACCTTCTTCGCTTGCGTCTTTGAGTACTCCGATTTTCCGCAGCTCCAAACTTTCTTCCATGCCGCGGAGTCTGCCCCCTCGAACTCGCTCGTTATTTGCCCATCTACGCATTCTCTTCAAACTGGCTCCCCATTCGATCTGTTCCCGACATTCTGTTTTCCTGGAAAACCTTGCTCTTGATGATTGTCTTTCTGATTTCACGACTGCTTGACGAATTTCCCCCCACAAACTTACCTTGCCCCATAAGGTCAGTCCCAGCATTTACGGCGACGGCCGCTTGATATCCACGCTTGCGGCTGATTCCATCGCTGCATATATGTATGCAGTGTCAGTTCGTTACTGATTATGCCGATGATGTTTCTGCTGGTGTTATTTCTGTTCCTGTACATTTTGAATCTTTCGTTAGAGTCTGCGATTCGCCTTGTTGTTTCATGGTCGATGCATAAAACTTAATCCCGCCTCTTTCCCAAATATTTCCGAATCATCCGAAACTCTTATTCAAGTCTTTTTACTTTCCCATTGTTCATTATTTTATTCTGCACCAGAATAGCAATATTCCAAGAGTTTTCAAAAAACTGCAACTGGTACCGGCAGCGTGTCGGCAGAAGAATGTCGGCCGTCTTCAGCTCGTTGGGGAGCAAGTGTGCGAAATGACCTTACTCTTACCGATTCATGTGACAGCGTGGTCGATTGTTCCATTTTGGATGGCTTGACTGCAGTTTTCTGGATTCAGACATCTCGCCGCGTTCACCAGTCAAATATTAAACATTGTTGTTCCATGGCAGAACAACTCTGCAACTGGCTGCTGGTTGGGCACTGCTATTTGTTCAGTTTATTTATAGTAATCTCATGTCAGGCGACAGTGCCCCGCCAACGTGCGAGGCGTCCACACCAGTTTCGGCTGTGTCTGATGCGGCCCAGGAACCACGGGCTGTGAAATCCACGACGGCAAAGAAACCGCGCAGCTCGCAGCAAGTGTCAGCTCAGGTCGCCTTTGTGCAGAAGGTGTTTTTGCTGCTTGCCGCGCAGATGCTGGCCCTATGGCTGCTTTCATTCTTATTCACTGCATTGGCGGCTGGGACGAGGTGATCCCCAATTTCCAACCCTTCCCTTACTTATGCCTGCGTCGGCCCCTACGCCAATGTACAGCTGGTCGTTCCTCAAACTGTCATCACTGGCCGGTCTGGGCTTTTCACTGTGGATCAGCGAGGACCGCAACAGTCCTTTACTGGCTGACAAGTGAGTTTTTTCTGCCCCAAAAATGTCCATGCGTTTTCCCTCAAACACCGTTTCGACCAATCCAGCAAGATGCTTGCGTACTACACTGTGTTCGAGGCGTTTGTCATTAGCTACGCGTCGTTGTACTACAAGAGCATGGAGCAGGTGCAGTTCCTTGCAATGCTCAGTGTGTACTTTTTTGCCGGCATGTCGGTGTATACGTACCAAACGAAATACAAGTTCGTGGGTGCTCTACCGCACTTGTTTGGGATTGCGATCATTCTTGTTTTGACGACGCTGTTCGAGCACAGCGGGGTTGCGGGCATAGTGTATGGAATGTATCTCAGCGCGCACACGGTCGTTTCGATGCTTGAAAAACTGTCGCAGCCGTCTCTGCCGGAGAATCCCACCGTTGCGGTTGTTGATTGGGACATGTACCTCTTGCCGCTTTTAAATTTCTATTTCTTCATCAAGTACTGACTGAGCTCGCTGGCGGCGCCGGAGGAACGGAAGAGTGCGCGTCGATCTCATTTGCTTTGGCATTGCGCATGTCAGCAGCCGCATGAACATCGGGATTGTCAATATTCATTCTTTTTGCTTTGACAAAAAGATTGCCACACTGGCGGCCCTTGAACCAGTGTCAGTCGCCTGGGGCCAAACTGCTTCTGCTTTTGCACGAGAAGGCAACGCACGCCAGCCCGTACCATTACGAAAACAACGTGGGCGCCCGCCCCAGAGGCACCAAATCAGAAGCCATCAACGCATTCACCACTACGCATACCACTCAGAGAAATCGCACAACAGCCAAACAACGCCCCCAAAGTCATCAACAATTCACAATCCTGTATCAGCTGCTCAATAAAAAAACACAGCAAAGCATCACAGCGTGTTTTGCCAGATCTGTATCCAGTGAATATCTGGGATTCTACCTGACATTTTTTTTTTGTATCATGGCACCTAGTAAATCTGGCAAAAGATCATCTGCTGCATCTATAGTATGTCAGGATCACTTGGCAGATTGATCCAACAGTATCCAGCATCTGGCAAGTATCTGGTGCAGGTTTGGAATGAATACCTGGCATCCTGCACTACCTGGCAAAGTATCTGGCACTTATCTGGAATCCGGCAAGTATCTGGCAGGTATCTGGCTAAAGTATCCAGCATCTGGGGAATTATCCAGGATCCTATCCTGTATCTGGCTCTTGTTAGTCATTAGAAGGTGTTCAAGTTAATCCTCAGAATATGGCAACAACGCAGCATTCAAGACATCCAATCCCCCCCGATCCTGAACTGCAAACAGGTCCCAGATCATCTGCAGGATCATCTGGAAGCTTGTTGGCCAGATCTGATGATCTGGCACTTTTCTAATTATTTTTTTAAACATTTTTCTGCTGACTTATTTCATTGATTGAATACGTTTAAGTGAAAGATGAAAGAATCTGGATGCGAATAATTTTTTTTGAATTATAGTTGTTATTTTTGTTGAAGACTCAGAAGGAAAATACAAAAAAAAAACAAAAATCAATTTGCTAAATGATGCCCAGATACTTGCCAGATAGGATAAAAAATCCAGCATTTTGGATCTGGCATCTGGCAGATTGATTTGCCAGATAGGATACAGATCTACCTGGCAATTTTTTTCACCTGGCAGATACATTGCCAGATATTTTACCAGATTTGGTGGATCCTGGATCAGATCAGGATACAAAAAAAAAATTGCCAGATAGGATCCCAGATAATCAGCCAGATACGTATCTGGCAAACATAGTATAATGGCAATGATGCCAGATACTTGGCAGATAATTTGGCAAAATTGGATCAAGATACAAAAAAAATTTTGCTGGATAGGATCCTGGATATCCAGCAAACATACTATACAAGTTATATTGCTCAGCTAGAGCAAAAGCGATGTGGGGATTTTTTTTATTTGCAAAAATCAAGTTGAATCAAATTATCATCCCTATGAAGGAGAAACATTAGCCTTAGCAGAAGCATAAAGAAAATACCAAGCTTACCTCCAAGGAACCCAAGTGCCTGTATTTACTGACCAGCAGTCTCTATGAAGAATTCTTGATCAACCCACACTCTGGCCTGTACACTACGAATGAATTTCCAGATCCAATGGCAACAAGGATCTTTGAATAAAATTCCAGACACTCAATCAAGAATAAGTCAAATAAGTCATGTAAAAGATGCCGAAATCCAAGTCAACACTTGTTAAAACTTTACTGAAAGTATAATCAACTTTGTACAGGAATTGAATTTCACATAACTTATAGTAAACAATGAAAATTGGCAAAATCAAGGAAGCAAATAAGATTGACCTCCAATTCCTTGAAATTTTATAGTATCCAATTGACCCTGACAACATAACAACAGCTGACAATGTTGAGAAACAAATTCAGAATGCACCACATCAAATCCAAGCATAGATAATTTGAAACATCCAAAGAAATGGATTGGTACATTGTGTTGATGAAACTCATGCAAGAATCTACATACCTTCTGAACTCTGGCAGCAACAGCAACACTGCTAATGCTACTTCAGCCTCTTACCTTTGACTGTCATGGAACCAGATCAACAATACCTTATGTCAGATGATGGAATGACAGAACCTGCTTGAAGAGGCAATTAGAAATCAGAAGAATGAAATACAGATGTTATGAGACTTACAAGGTTGATCAGACATCTCCTTTTGGCCAGAGCTACAAGCCAGAGCCAACTATCTTTTAAAATGCCATCTGTATAACCAATAGAGTTTACCAGTAATATAAAAACACATGCCAGCTCACCAACTCCAGAACTACTTGGATGACTATCTTGATTGCTCCTTGTAGACCTGTGAACTTTACAGGTTTGCACCAGATGTAACCAGAATCAATTACTGTGGTCAGCCTACTTATATCAAATTTGTTGCAAGCAGACTCCTCTCCCATGCACAAACTGCATGGCAACAAATTCCAGAAGCCAATTGTACTGATATGACCTGGCAACAATACTGTCAATGGATCCAAACAACATTCAGATCAACACTTACCTTGTCCCAAGCCATTGAAGCCATGGAAGAAATCTGCCAGAAGAGATCTGCTGCACTCTACTCCTCAGAATTTAACGAAGTTGTTTCCACAATTTCTGCTGCTGTAATTGTGTACCCTGTAGAACATCTCTGCATTAAATACGTCAACAGATTAAAACCAAACCTGCAGATAGTACCAGAGCTTTACCACATCACAAACGATGTGATGAAACTCCAACAAGAAGCTGAAAGGTTTGACAACATTCAATTTAGACATTCACAAAAAATTTGTAATCCAAATCTGTTGCCTCAGCCACACAAAAGAAATAATGATTACAACAACCTCAGGACAAATAAAAACACTAAGCCTTTCCTGGACTCAATGACAGAAGTAGTCACATGGAAATCAATATGACACATCAAATGGAACCAAAAAATTTTTGTTGTCTCACTCCAAAGAGAAATTGTATTACTGATCTAAAGGATGGTGCATGTACTGTCAAGACAAACAGCATGACATTAGCCAATGTCCAAAATTTAAAATGAAGAAACCCACCATTAACACTGGAAAAATCAAAGACACAAAGAAATGTCAGGATTCCATATTTGGTGAGTGGAAGCTTGGCACAATTTTTCCAAACAGAAAACCCCACATATTGGAATATTC
>JADHYT010000383.1:0-20325 GCA_027604725.1 Entophlyctis luteolus
GCCGTCGACGTAACCATGCGCCGCGTGCTGTCCAACTACATCATCGTCCTGCAGGGCTTCCGGGCCGCATTCGACGCGCAGGTGCAGATTCTGCAGCAGGCGCTTTCGACTGTCACGGATGCGACTGTGGCGCGCACGGTTTCGGCGCGGATCTCGGCCATGCAGTTTGGCGCAGCATCGGCACAGGACTGGAATCTGCGCGGCGAGTGGACGCTCCCTGGAAGACGCGACAGCAGGTGCGGGTACTGCTGTTGGGACAGCGAGCACCACGGCGGTGGAGAACCTGGCGGTGAGCACCACTCTCGCCGCGACGCGCACGAGTACGGCAGCAGATACTACGGCGGAGGTGAGTACGGCGGCTACTACGGTGGCAGAGGGAGTTATGGTGGAGGCTATTATGGCGGAGACGGCCGCGACTGATTGGATGCTTTTGTGGCAGAAATAAATCACGCTGACCCGGGTAACTAATGTTTGATGCTTGTTGTATCACTGATGCATGGGCTTTTGGTACTGCTTGTTTATTTTAACGGGCACTTGGAAATTATCAGCGAAGATTAATGTCTGTGCAGAATTAAGTTTATGTTTCAGTTGGCGCATTCGATTTATTTACACCTTGTTTCTTAGGGACTTGTTGTAGCACGAATGTGATTACATGCAACCTCAAGCAATACACTATTTTGCTGGCATCCCTTCAGTTCATGCTGACGCCATTCATGTACGAATCATATCTGCATTCTAGACTCGGCCAGCAGAGAACTAACCGCCGTTCGGTGAAAGTCCGATTTTCCCGTCACAAGCAATTGTCTAACAACCGTCCACGCAATATGACTTCGTTCAATTGAGCGAAGGAATCGGTAGTTGTTTTCTTTGTGACAGTTGACCGGCAGAAGTTTGGCAGTCGACTTGCACCTTAGCGATCAAGGAACAAGCGTTAACATAAAAATTCATTCTGCGGGTGGAACCGAATATCCGGTACCAGCTGAATTCTAACTGATTCAGAACCGTCACTGGTTTCTCCACAACTGAGAATGTCTTAGAGTGCAGTAAGTCCTACCATGCAGCAGGCGCCATGCTTCATCGGTGGCTTTTATGAATCTGTCTGCTAAGGTAACGATATTTGGAGTTTGTCCAACAAACACGTCTACTCTCTGGAATACAGAGTCCAGCAGAGTCGGACGATGCAAATGACGGTCAAATCGAGGAAGTACATCGTGAAGGAGTTGTGGTTGGACTTAATGCTGCGAATTCTGTTTCTGTCGTTCTTGGAGGAGCCGAACAAGTTTTGGGGACTTCTCTGAGATGCGAGGCAGGGTTATGCGAGGGAGAGTTATGCGAGGAAGTTGAAAGAAATGAGCAAACGGCAAGCAACTGAATACCTGACGAGCGACGGCGTCCTCGACCGCGACCCACGCGACGATGGGGATGACGCCGAGCCCTCTGGCGAGTTCCGCCGGGCCGATGCCGACGTGCTGAGGTCGCGGCCCATTGCAGCCCCAAAACGTGTAAGGAAGTCTGCTTCGTCCAGGACATGACTGACGCGCGATTAATGCAGCGTGCGATAGGTACGCCCGCAACGGCATCAAAGCCTGGTGGTGGATTATTCGCTGGGCTGGCCTTTGGCACCCCGTCCAACGTGCCTTTGTCGACACCAACCAAATCATCCGCAACAACCGCCCCTCCGTTCGCTGGATTCTCCTTCACTCAAGCCTCTGCGCCACCGCCGATTTCTTCTGTACCTGCACCAGTGAATTCTGCGTCGGTAGAAGCGATAAGCTCAGCCGCCGCCGCACCGGAGTCGTTGACTTCCAAATCAGAACTCGAATTTGCAAAGTCGCTGCGTGGCCTCAACCTGAGCTTCCAAACGCAAGTCGCAACAACGCTGAAAACAGATGCTTTTGCAGACTTGTCCTCATTGTTTGAACAGTATCAGACGCACCGCTCCAGTATCCTCGCAAAGAATTCGGACGTGGCTACAAAGCTGTCTGGACAAACTTCGGGACTATCTCAACTACCCGCAAGCTCGAATAATACGGAAACCTTAAAACCTGGAGGAAAGGCGCCATCTGCGCCAAATGCACTTGCGTCGTTCGCCACAGCACCGAGTGGATGGACCTGCGATGTCTGCTTAGTTGGCAACACCGTAGATAAATCCAAATGCGTTGCCTGCGAAAGCCCCAAGCCGGGAGCGGAACCGGCCGCTGTGAAGAGCTCGTCGCTCTTTTCAAGCGCGAGTGCCGCGTCGAGCAAATGGACCTGCGATTCCTGCTTGGTTGTGAACGATGCGGATAAGTCGAAATGTATTGCTTGCGAGAGTGCAAAGCCGGGATTATCAATGCCAGCAAGTAATGCAGTTTCTTCGTCGTCATTTTTTGGTGGATCAGATGCTGCGACCCAGAAAAGTTTCCAGTTCTCCTCTCCTTCGAGTGGCGGGTTTAGTTTCGGTAAACCGGGGGATGCAAAAACACCTTTTGGGGATGGAAGTGGGGCCCCCGTCTTGAGCTTTGGAAAACCATTGGATTCCAATGCTACTGTTGGATTCGGAAAAACTTCTTCGGAAGCAAACGCGAATGTGGGTGGATTCAACTTTTCCAAAACCGTGGAACCAAAAAATGCCGAAAGTTCGGATGCTCCTGTTGTGGGCGGATTCAGCTTTTCTAAAACCGTGGAATCAAAAAATGCGGAAAGTTCGGATGTTCCTGTTGCATCATTCGGTTTCAGCAAAAGTGAAGAACCAAGCACGTCCTCCGCAACGAACTTCAACTTTACAAAGCCGCCGAGTTTTGCATCACCTGGAAATACTCTTGGTTCTGTTAGTTTCGGATTTGGGAAGGCACCGGAGTCGGCGGCTCCTTCAATGAATCTGTTTCAATCTACCAGCACCAAAGCTGATTCGAGCGAACCCAAAGAGACTTCCTCGGACAAATCGAAACCATCTTCTGAACGAAATGACGTAATGAAAATTCCGCCGGCGACTCCCACCTTCGGATTTGGAAGCTCTTCTGCCACACAGCCACCTTCGTCAAGTAACTTTTCTTTCGGGGGCATTTCTCAAACATCAACCTCAGCATTTGGAGGATTTGGATCCTTAAATACCCCACCGTCCTTTGGTGGCACAAAGTTCTCGTTTGGAGGATTTTCATCGGCTCCTACGGTCCCCAAATCAGATGAAAATGATGGGAAGGCTGAAGACGGCAACGATGGCGAAGAAGACGAAGCGCCGCCAGACGAACAAATTGACACAACGAAGCTAATGCGGGGTGCAGGTGAAGAGAGTGAAGAAACTCTGTTCGAACAGACAAGTAAGGCACATGTGTTCAACAAAGATGAAAAGGCGTGGAAGGATGTTGGCCGGGGTGTACTGAAGGTTAACCGCAACACAGAGACCAAAAGCGGGCGGCTAATTTTGCGTGCGGATGGGATCGGACGTGTTCTGTTGAATTTAGCAATATTTGATGGGATGGGATTGAAGGTGGAACAGGGCAAGTGTGTGACGTTTCTTGGGGCAGCAGAGAGCGGAGGTCTGCAAAAGTTCATGTGTAGATTTAAGGATGCCACAACAGCGACACAGTTTTTGGAGGCTGTTTCAAATGTTGTGAAGGAGATGACACAATGACTTAAAAACTAGGAAAGTTTTTACAATTCAAATGAACATTCCACACCCTAGCTGATCAAGCATAACTGCAGTAGTCAAGAAAAGTCAAAGATGAATTGTCTTGCAGCTGAGCTGCAATCCTGTAGAAGGAAGAATTTCAGAAATTTGGATTGAATTTAAACCTAAACCCAAACCTGAATTGCCAAATCCAAGTAATTTCAGTCTTGCAGCAATCAAACTTTTCATTAATTCATAAACTATGTTCCTTTTCATCCAATCAGGCATTCTTGTAGATTGTATTCACATGTGCTGAAGAGAACTGAGGGCAACAAAAAAACAAAAAAAAAAAAAAAGAGAAAAAATGAGACTCCCATCATCCAAACAAAGCCTTTGCCTCATTGCCTTTGCAAGCCTGGCTTTACTCCTTGGATTCTTGGACCTCAAGCAACTACCACAGGCTAAGCTGCAAAAACTTGAAGAGTCAACTGATTCAGACTTTGCCCTCACCATCCAACTGGCACATGAGGCCAATACAAGCTTTATTCTGCAAGGAAACAAAAAGCATTCTGAAAGCAACCTTGTAAGAGAAATCTTATTTGCATTCATTCTCTTATTATACTGTAGTCTTCCTTCATTTTTTCCCCACCTGGTCATATCAGAGCTTTCAAACCAAATGCTATTGCAACAGCACTCTTAACAGATGATCCAGACTTTGTTGCTGCAGTTCTGCTTCAAACTTATTTGACATTGATTGATGAGAAGACAAGAACCTCAAAGAGGCACAATTTTGAATTTATTATTCTTGCAACACCACTGCTTTCTCCTGTCACACACCATCAACTTCTGCACTTGGGAGCAAGGGTAGTTATCACTCCAATTTTAGAGTTCAGCAAAGACATCCAATTGACAAAGCTCTATTTGTGGGAACTTGACATCTATTCATCAATTATTTACTTGGAACCAAACATTTTTTTCTTTCAACCATCTATTATGGAACAACTCTGGGCATTCCTATACAAAAAGTCAGAGAATTTGAATCACCATATTCTTGCAGGCACCAGACACAAATCAGCATCTAAGAGAAATGAGATTGAAACTTCTCTACTAGTTTTCACACCATCAGTTACAGTCTTCAATGAGATGCTTTCTTGTAGACAAAAGTCCTTTTCCACTACTCTGAATCAGTATTATTCGAAAAATCAAAAATCTCTGGCATTTCTGCCCTCTCGATTCAATGTCAAATTCACCAAAGATTCTGATAAAACTGAAATTGATTCTGCTGTTGGTGAGAATCACTTTGAAATTAAACTGGAGAAGACATTAAATGATGCTTTTTTTTTTGTTTTTTTGCCCTTTTTGTACAGGTATTCAGTGTGAACCTTGGACACTGCAAGTCTCAAAGAAAGTGTATCACCAATGGCAAACCAAATTTCAAGACCTCCATAGGTTTCTTCCAAAATCTTTGCAACCCAATCCACCTGTGTTTGCTCACGTTCCAGCAGAGCCATTTTATTGGCAAAAGATTCATTTATCAGAATTTAAGTTTGCTCCAGTTTCTTTGGTGTCTATTGGCCCAGATGATCTTCATACAGCAAACCACAGGTGGTATGCACAAGTTGGATCACTTTATCGAAAGGGTGGCCAGGCTACTCATTGGTCATTTGAAGCTGTTAATGGAGTTGCATTTGACATCATTGCATTACTACCCCAATTTCTTCAACAAGGTTCTTGGATTATCTTTGTTCACCCTTTTATTATCTTCTATGAGGAGTCTGTGCCAGTTCACTACCTTGTTGCTCTGGCTGAAGAAACAGGGAAAAGTGTGGTAGTTGTTGAAGACTGTGGAAGAAATCTTAAAAGCAGTGGAATAGTTATGTTCAAGTCAGAAGGAGCTCTTCCACTTGCTTTAGAAATTCAGGAGGGATTCATTACATCAAATTCAGGGAAATTTACTGATGAAACACTCTGGATTAAGTTTATTTCATTGGTTCAAGAGAGAGAGAATGGTGTTGGAATTGTGAAAAAATCAAAGTCAAATAGGTTGGAAAACAATTTGTATGGATTCTCTGAGGGGATGGATGATTGTTGCAAGAAAATGTTCAAATATTGAATGCTTGGTTATATATGTTCTTTCTTTTGTGTTGTCAGGAATATAAATTTTAGTGTTTTTTAACTTACAAAAGACACACAATTGCCTCTGTTGGAAACCAAACTGATGAAAGTTCAGCTATTCACTGCATTTTTGTAATTTCAAGTATCAGTGCATCTAAAAAGAAGTTTCTGCAGGTCTGCTTGCAACTTCACTACTGCATTACTTGGACAAACCACTGTATCCATGTATCCAGGGGTACCACAACCTGCAGAGTGGAACCTGATAGGGTCATTTATGAACATCCGCAACCACCAGGATTCTGATGTGCATTTGCATCTCTGTTGAGTTCAAGGGACTGCAGCTGCCACTTTTGCACCAGCCATGATCCAGAATAACGCGAAAGGAATGCCAGGTTTGCAGTTGGCAGTCAACAGCTGCCTGAGGTTTAGCGCAGAAACTTTGGCTTAACGGTGCTTTGCGAGCAAAATCAGCTGGAGAAGAGAAGTTGGGCTGCCGTTGCATATTTTCTAAGCACCACGCGAAACCGTCTAGCATCCTGTATTGGTGGTCGCAGTACCCACCGACGTGGACGCAGAACTGCTTTGCACTGTGATAGTCGATGTGGTCAAGGAAATCGCGGCTGGACTTTCAGAAATTGGATCAAAGGTTTTTATGTGTACTCCACTCCGCCTTTTCATTCAAAGCTTGCTCTTCCGCGTGTCTTTTGCCTTCAGCCACTGCAGGATTTGTGGAGTGTAGTATGTGATGATGATACTCGCACCAGCACGTAAGCATGCCTCCGTTGCTTCGGTGACTCCGACCTCCAAATCAAACACGCCATTTTTGGCAGCATGATACAGCATGGCGTATTCCCCAGACACTTGATACACTGCAAGCGGCAAGTCCGGGCACTGTTCGTTTGCGTCGCGCACTACGTCCAGGTAGGGATATCCCGGCTTAACCATGACAAAGTCAGCTCCTTCGGCAGCATCACGCAAGATTGCACGACGCGCAAGGCCACGAGAGTTTGGAGGTAGCTGGTAACGCTTCCGATCGCCAGCAGCTGGAGCTGAGCACGCAGCATCGCGAAACGGGCCATAAAAGCAACTGGCAAATTTCGCAGAATATGCCATCACAGGCACAGACCCTCCTAAGCCGTTCGCATGAAGCGCTTGCTTAATTGCACCAACTCGACAGTCTTGTGGTTTAACAATTAGAATGAACAGTCCGGCAAAACACTCTCACCCATCATATCAGAGGGCGCAATCAGCTGGCAGCCTGCTTTGGCATAGTTCACCGAGACTTCCGCCAGCCGTTTGATGCTGGCTGGATTGTTTATTGTGCCATCCGAATTGAGGATACCGCAGTGTCCGTGATCCGTATACGCACACAGACAAACATCGCACGCAACCAAAACAGCCGAAAATTTAGAACGGATCAGACGGATGGCCTTGATCACCGGACCGTCCGCTGAGTCAGCTGTGGTACCAACAGCGTCCTTTTGTGCGGTGAGCAGTTTCAGAGTCAAAGACGCATACCTTGGAGCCGGTGGGCACCCCAAACAGCAGAACCGCGCGTAGTCCATCGGCAACAAGCGGAGCCAGCATCGCCTCGAGGCGATTCACCCCGAAGCGCGCTACGCCGGGCAATGAGGTGATAGGGTCGACGGTGTCGGGGTCGCTCGAGACGAAGATGGGGTAGATCAACGAAGACGCGGAAAGGACGTTGCTGCAAGCCGCCCACTCGCGCAGCAGCGGGTGGCCGATGGATGGGTGCAAATGGTTGTGGAAGGCCATTGAATTGATATTTGAAACTTGACGCAGAGCCATTGTCTCATTACCATCAACTCCATTCACCATTCGCAACCAACCTCTTCATACTCTACTATCCAGCGACACACCGCTGTTTCGAATGATCGATTTATTTGAATTTACCTTGCAGTTCCGCATAATGCGCGAGATCTGCTGCCGTTAAAGAAGGCTGCAGCTCTGCCAGCGCCGACATGAAATCTTCCTCATTCACAACAACAGCTTTGTTTGCAGCACCCGCTTCAGTCTCCAGCAGAAAATCCACCATAGACAAGCCCTGTTTCCCATGCTTGTCTGCGTGCTCTCGAGAATATTCAACTTATTCGGATAAGTAAACAAAACGTTTTGTGCAATTCAACGAACCATATTTTTCATCCACTGTGCGGATTGTCCGCGAAATAGCTTTCAGCATTGAGTCTGAGCACAATGCATACAAGTCTGCACCAGTCAAATGGCCAGGCAACTGCTCTGCAACACGGTTTAGATCCAAGTCAGGTGCTAATGCAAATCTGGAGAATACTTCATCAGAAATTAAAAACTAAAAGCAAAACAAACTTCCGCGTTAACGCCTGCATGACGGACACCTGCTTTGCTTTGTCCGCACTGACGCCCAAATACAGCATTTTATCAAATCTTCCTGGTCGAAGCAATGCGCTGTCGAGAAGGTCGGGTCTGTTGGTGGCTCCAATAACAAACACGTCGCCTCCATTTGAACTGCCGACGTTATCCAACTCGGCAAGAAGCTGACTAACAATGCGATCCATGACTCCGCCACTACTGTCTCCCTTGTCACCCCGCTTGGGTGCCACAGAGTCAAGTTCGTCGAAGAATATCACGCAGGGTTTCGCATTGCGCGCTTGCTGGAATATTTTGCGGACATTCGCTTCGGATTCTCCGATGTACTGCCCAACGCGACTCATCAGTTGAAGTTATCTCGGGTTCGGTGCACAAATCTCACCATGTTCAACAGCTCTGGTCCTTTCACGGAGAGGAAGTTGAGAGAAAAAGTAGTTGCAACAGCTTTCGCAACCAATGTTTTCCCAGTTCCTGGCGGGCCAAACAGCAAAATACCTATTTGGAAGATGAGGCGAAATATGCAATCTCAATACCAACCGCTTCTTTTTTTCATTCCCGCAGCAAAAAGTTCGGGTCTCTCCAGCGGCAGCTGAATAGTGTCGTTGATACTGTCGCGCACGTGCGAAAGGCCTCCGACATCATCCCCTTCAAAGAAAAAAGCAAAATGAGTCAAGCAGAGATTCAGAGAGACTTTGCTTACACGTGACATTTGGAATTGATGGAGCACCGATTGTATCTGCTTGAGACTTTTTCGTGGCAGACAGCGCTACCTCCATATCTTTGTTCGATATCACAATCCCTGCGTCGACTGCGTCACGCTGAAGGAGTTGGCTGTCCGTTCTGGATCTAGGCGCCTTATGAAAACGCAGATGCGGAATCGACGAAGGACTTACAAGGCGGACACGCTTTCCATTGTTATTGACAAAGCCCTCGCAATAAGGTAAACTAAATCAGATTCGACCAGACCTGCTGTTTGCGTCGTCAGTTTCTTTTTTTCGATGTCCGCGGATATCGTGACGCGGGACGTCAGATTCTGAATTATGGCGTTTCGCGCGACGTCCGATGGAATCTAAATTGATGATCAAAATAATCAATAATCTGGCGCAGTAGTTACAGGAAAGTCGATATCAAATGAAAAGCATTCTTGCACAAGCTTAGGCACTTTGTCAGTATCCGAAGTGGTAGCAACAACAGCAACGGAGCTGTCGGCACAAACTTGCCGGTTAGCTTTCAAAAGATTTGCAAACATTTGTGCAAGCGCTGGTGGATTCCAACATTAATTAACAGGAGGAGAAAAAAATCGAAACATACAGTCCTCTTCTTTCTTGTCCGCGACCGCACCACCGCCGAACAGGCCTTCAATATCTTCCAAAACCATCACGCACGGGGCGATTTCAATTGCTCGTTTAATGGATGCCTCCAAAAGCACCACGGCCGTGGTGGCGTTCGAATCGAGTTCCAATGCGAAACAGTCGATTGTGAAAACTTGCGCGCCAACAAACTGATCCACGATGTGCCGAATCGTGCCAGTAGCGTTACTTCCGAATGGTGATGACATCAGCACCATGCAGGCCAGGTTAAGGGATTTTGACAGCGGATGGAAGAAAGTTTTCAATATCTCGCAAAGATTGGCCATTTCGCGAGATTCTGAAAGTCGAGATGGTCGCAAATATGGAACGTCTGTTAGCCGAAAAAAAACGTGAACCATCTTGACGTAACAAGTAAAAAATACCGATGTCGTGATAAGAGAAGACTTTCCTGGGAATCATGGAATTCACCACACCAGTCTGAACGATTTTTGTATTTATAGTAACGTAATAAGACGAAAATTTGGATTGTTCCTGTTCTGGCAAAACTTCTAAAACTTTGAAAAAAGCCAGATTTTTGGATACATCGAAGCCCCTGTGAAGGAAACAGGATCACGACAAACAGAATTTCACTCTGTAGTTGAAATTACCGGATATCTTCTTGAATATCCAAGTTTTCACAGCAAGTAAACTCAGTTTTGACTTTGGATGCAAACTCTGACGATTGAATAAGATTGCATGAGAAACTATTAACGGAAAACAGTAAACAACCATTGACAACAACGCAGATCAAATCTCCAGTCGCCACAATTCGATTAACAGCTCGAAACCAGTTTTCAAGCTCGTCCAAGCAATCGTCCAAATACTTTTTGTCTGCCGTAAGAGGCCCAGCGACTCGGGCAAGAGTCAATTGAGCAGCTTTGGGAACGTCCTTAGACTCAAAGTTGGGACTTATTCGAGTCAAGAAAACTTCTGCACATTGTTCAGAGTCGTGCGAGAGGCCCAGATTAAAAAACATGAGTGGCGAAATATCGCAGATTCCGCTGGGGATTTCATCCGAAGTTTGAATTTGGCACAGTCTCTGAGCATTTGTTTGCGGGTTCGCGAGAATCGCAAACGATCCATTTTCAATGCCGATTTTTGCAGCAGCCTTTGAGTGTACCGCGACAACAGACTCGGAGTTGCAAGCTACCCGACGGTCATGAAGGATTGGCGAGTCAATAATTCTCGTTTTGACGGTGCAAGTAAGTTGTGTTTTGCCGAGCGACACATCCCAGATGGCAGGCGTAAATAATGAGTCTTCGATTTCGCGCAGCAATGCTTCGTCATAGTCATAATCGTTGTGGTTGTGGCCATTTGGTAGGTAATTGGTAGGGGTTTCTGGTTGCACATGGGGTATCGGGGCGACGACGGCGATGACCTTCGTGTGGCTGTCGACACGGCCGCGAGCGAAGGGGCGAGCGGCGGCGACGAAGAACTCGAGATCCGCAGAGATTGCGTAGGCGCGACGCGACTCGAGCACGCACGCACGTGCGCACAGCAAGGCTGCGACGCTGTCTGGTTTTGAGCGCAAGACTGTTAGCCAACACCGCACCGTGCCCCGCTCCGGGCGGGCAAAGGATACTCAAACAAACACACTCTCATCAACACACGCGCACCTTCTTCGAATTGCCGCAGTTGCCGCGCCGTTGCCACAAAAACCACGAGCTCCGCAAGCGCCGGCACCGGCATCGTACAAAAACAAAACTGGAAACGACAAATGCTTCCCGCAACCATCGCGAGCACCGCGAACGGGCACCTGCTGGTGTGAAGGCAAGCGATATGAGCGCCAGATTCATCTGCTTCTCGTCGGCGAGGATCACACAAAGAAGTCCTTCTCGTCGAAGACCCGTTATTACACTTCACACTAGAAAGTGTGGAAGGACTCTACACTTGATGCTGAAAAGTAAAGGGATGCACATGCGAGTTCCCGATTGAGAAGTTGATGATCGAATCGTCTCAATGTGCCAGGCTTGTCAAACATTCATGTTCAGACAATTGCCAAATTTGTCAAAGGCGGCGCCAAGTAAAAGAGTTCATCGGGAATAAAATTGCAACCAACGCATTCCCAGTAAAGCTCAAAAACTCGCTAATACTTTATGAAGGGTAACCTGCGCAATAGAATAAAAATATAATCCTGACTAGCCGCGATGTGAAATCAGAGGGCATAAGCATTGACAAGACCGGCAATACTTTGATTAAGGTTTGGGAAGACAAGATGCGCAATTGTTGACAAACAGAAGTCGGTCCCTGTTCTTAATCTCAGGAATCAGGCAAGCCCTCTCGCGCTTTCAAAAGCGTCTGATCTTCACGGCGAGCAGAAATCGCAATCATCAAACAAATCTGTTGATCTGTGGGCGCTTTCGTTTTACTGAACATTTGGATCACTTTTGCTTCACAGGCGCCAATCCAATCTTCCTAAGTTGACTTGATATAGGATAGGCCTCATTAACCCATACGCCAAGCAAATGCTGCGCCGTCGGATCAAAGTAACGGAGAACACGGCGAAGTGACAAACTCAATGGGAAAATCGTGATGTTGCGAATAAGGCGGCTCCGACGGTGGGAGCTTTTCTCAGGCGAACAAGAATCCACCGAAATCGCGTCACCAGTTCCTGACAATTTTCAGCCCACCGCCGGGATGACAGCAGCCGAGCGGCAACCGCTGCTGTCCGACAACGAAGCGCATCGGGCGCCACATTCAGCAGCAGCTATACGAATCAGCGATGACGTCCGATACACTCAGTGGTCCGTCCCACCGCCACAGCACTCGCAGTCTGACCGTGAAGCTGACTATCGATTTGGAGGTATTACTCCAAATGCTATGGCCACAGATCCTGAGGACATCGTTTGCAGCGTCTATATCTTGGAAACTGGGTAGCTTTATGGGGTTTTCAGCCGCCGCTGTGTCGATGGTTGGGTATTTGGTATAGAAGCTATTGAAACGATTCCAGTTGACACCAAAAACAGTTTATACCCGATACGAACGTTGCGAATACAATGATTCCGTTTATTGTTGGAATTGGAGTGATTTTGATTCATGCTATGCTGTTGCTGGCGATATCGTTACGGCTAGGAGCTTACCGAGCGCCTCACGCTGATTATCATCACAGCAGACCAACTTGGCTTTACTCTAATCCTGTGTCGAAAATACGCATTCATGCTCCAAGTGTGTTCGTTGTCTTCGGGGTGCTGGGCTTCAGCGGAGGTACACTTCTCGGACTTTTCATTGACGACTACTCTCTTCTGGGATATTGGCCTTTCATACCCATCGGAGCTTTGTGTCTTTGCGTCGGTTGGCTATCTTTACTATGGCTTTAGCTCGCGATTGCCCAATGAAAGCAATCACAGCTTGCAATTTATCGTTGTTTGCTGCCCATCCAGCTTTTTGACAAGTGATTTCTTTGATAAAACACACTTGTGAAAACTAAAATGTATCTGCATAGACAAGATCGCGGATGAAAACTGAAGGAGAAACTGCTGATCTGTCTTCATCAGCGAAAGCCACACAACGAAAAACGCTGCCAACATCCACTTCCTGTCCATGCCTTCGTGTCGCTCCAGCGATTTCCTCAGCCGCTGCTGCTGAGAATGCAGGAAGACAAAAATAGGAAATTGCCTCTCAGCGCATAAATGTCCGTGTGAATCCAACCACAAATAAGACAAGTCTTGCGAATATGCGCCAAGTCAAACACCTTTCAGGAAGTCTACGAAGAAACGGACGGCGCCTAGTTTCAAACGCTCCTTTCCATACTTACCGCTGCTTGCGGAAACCCGCAGCCTTCAGGGTGTCCGACAGGCGCATTATACCCACTGGCCACGCCCACCAAGTGCACTCTCCAGGATGTGCAAGTACAGTGGAGCACTGACTGACCCGTGACTCGCGTGGCGAATGGTGTTCCAAGCGCTAGCGAAAACTGCCACCTTTCACGCGATGGATGGATTTCATTGATTCAGCGGATGGCTTGTCTGTGGTTGGCGACGGAAGCGCGCAATGAAAATCCGATTATTGACAGTGGGCAATTAGCCAAGAACAAAACCCACAAACGAGTACTTAATGCGCCCTGTCAGGCGTGTCAACCGCCATACAAGCAAGCCTCCCCCAACAAAATGAAATTCGCGACACTGTCTGCTGTTCTCCTGGCCACTCTGTTTGCCGGTGCGATGGCTGCCCCGGCGGCCCCGCCAAACAACAACGCGCCAGCACAGCCTAAGCCAGCTCCGGCTCCGGCTGCACCCGCCCCCAACAACAACAACAACAACAACGCGCCTGCCCCCAAGCCTGGAAAGCCGTGACACCAACACCGTGCCGTCTGTCCTGCTGCTGATGTATTCTGGACTGATTGGGCTGTATTATTGTGCATTCGGCCATCTGCATTTGCTTTCATTGCCAACAATAAAACGCTTGTCATTGAATCCAAACACGAATTTTTTGCGCTGAAGTATTGCCAGGGCAGTTTTGCTGGCAGATAGCGGTTCTGGTATTATATTTTGTGACAGCTTCTACGAGGTCACGAGATGGTAGTTTTTCATTCAGAAGGAAGGGTTCAGTCGAAATGTCAAACCTGTTTGAATGAATTTTATTTAGAAAAGTCAATGGTGAAGGTGAAATGAATCTAATACGTTCTAAAATTCTGATGTAGAATTTAATTGGAATCTATGTGGCTGAAGTCTGATCTCAGATGCTCAGGAAGTGTTGTGCAGGTGCCCAATGAATCAACAAATGAATTGTTGCGAAATCCTGCAAAAATGTGTGCCGTTTCTGCGGCTGTGCCCACTGCGGCGTGTCCGCCACTGGCGTCCGTTTCTCCTTCTCCTTCGCCAACCCCATCGACACTGTCACCGTCACCGTCACTGTCCGTTGCCTCTGCATTCGACACTGCCCACGCGCTCTTGTCTCTTAGCCGCGCCGTCTGCCCAGAGCAAATTATCATTGAGAAACCCCGCGTCGCTTCTGATTGGCTCGCACACCCCGACAACTCGCGGCCATTGGCTGCCGTCAAGCCCGCGTCCCACCCGTGCTCACAGTACTGCGGCAACCATGCCGTCAGCCTGCGCGGCTTCAGTTCCAGTCGGATGACAAGCTGCCTCCACTGTCATTTCAAGAAGATCAAATGCTCGCGGGCAGATCCGGCTGCGTGTGTCGTGCGCAGTATCCGCTGCAACTACGCGACCCCTTCGTCGGCTCATTGCTCGCTCCCGAACCAACCACAGCAACAACAACTGCGCAGCTGCAAGACTGCCCGTATGTGCAGCGAAGGGCCAAACTTGGCTTGGGCTTTGCGCAACGGCAAGTCTCTTGCCGACCTTGTCATTGCGCGCCTTCCAGCGTTGCCCGTTTCCGCTATCGCAGCCACCGCAAGCATTGTCCCACAGCGTAGAAGACTCTCGTGTGGAGTGCTCTGGATTGTCGATCCTGCCACCCGCGAACGCGTCTTTGTGTGCCCCGCGTGCTCAAAAGAGTATCGTACCGCAAATGGACTCAAGGTTAGGAAATTAATGCAAGCAGAAAATAGAAATACTGCTCCCTTCATTTTGTGTTATTACTACTTCCACATTTTTTGCACTAAAAACTTTTTTTTTCCTTCAATTTTTCCACTGTGCAGTACCACTTGAACACCTTTTGTGACGACATTGAAAAATTCCCGCAAGGATGGTATTGGGATAGAAACTGCAATAATCCAAACCATGATACCAGTGCGCGAATCCAAGACCAGCCAGCTAAACCTTTCAGATGCAGTTTTCCTGAGTGCAAGCATTCATACTCTTCAAGCGGCGGCCTCAAGTATCACATGATGCATGCGCACATACAGCTTCGATCAAATGCTGAGGATGTGAAGGGGAAAGAAGGCAGACAATGAAGATTTCACTTTTAATTTTGTTTTTTTCTTTTTCTTTCCTTTTTCTTTCTTTCTTTTTTTTTTTCCTTTTGTTTTTTGGGGCCAAATGGACTCGCGATTCTCGTCGCTGGCGCGCAACCCGCGCTTCCTGCGGCCGAAGCGGCGCGACACGAAGGTTACCGTCGACCCGCGCTTTGCCGCGGTCTTTGGCGACAAGGACAAGAGCAAGAAGGCGAAGGGATCCGCGAAGGGATCTTCGAAGGATCCGGCCACCGACAAGTACGGCAGGCGTCTCAAGGCCTCGTCCGATGCCGATAACCTCAAGCGCTTCTACCGCATGGACGACGAGGAAGATGCAGACGAAGCCGACGGAGCCGATGCTGACGGTGCCGGCGATGCAGATGACGATGAAAAGGATGAACGCAGCCGCAGTGGTGACGTCGAAGAAAGTGATGATGATGATTATGAAGATGAAGATGATGGCGACGACGACCGCGAGGTTGCCAAAGCTGTCCAGGAACAAGAGAGCTATGGACTCATTCGAGGCGAAGGATTACTCGAATCGTCGGACGAAGACGAAGACGAAGATGATGACGACGATGGTGCGGACGTCGACGTTTCAGGCAGCGTCGACGACGGCGAAGTTGAAGATGAGATCGAAGTGCTGGGCCCGGTCTCGCGGCGGTTCGCGGCGGTCAACATGGACTGGGATAACATCAAGGCGCGCGATTTATTCAAGGTCCTCGACGCGTTCCGGCCCAAGAAAGGCGTGCTCGAGTCTGTTGAGATCTTTAAGTCCGAGTTCGGTAAAGAGCAGCTTGAGCGAGAGGCGCGCGAGGGTCCACCGAAGGAGCTTTTTGGCGCATCGTCGGCAGCGGCATCTTCGAACCCGGAAAACCAACCGCTTTTCTCTGAGGCAACTGCAGCGGGTGCAAACGCGTCCGACGGGCAACAGGCATCGGCGCGCGCGGCGGCGGAAGCACTGCGCAAGTACGAGCTGTCGCGCTTGCGGTACTACTACGCGGTGGTGACATGCGACACAGCGGCAACGGCGACTGCGATCCACGCAGCAGTGGACGGCACGGAGTTTGAAAAGTCGGCAAACGTTTTTGATCTCAAGTACATTCCGGACGACATGACGTTCGATGTGGCGGACCGCGTGGACGTGGCCACTGCGGCGTCCATCGCCGCGTCGTACGTGCCCCCCGCACCGACGTTTGCCACAGCCGCCTTGCAACACTCGAAGCCCGTGCTCACGTGGGACCTCGACGACCCTGCGCGCGTGCGCGTCACGCGCAAAAAGTTCAGCAAGGAGGAACTGAAGGACATGGACTTCAAGGCATATCTTGCATCGTCGGGGTCCGAGGACGAAGACAGCGCTGACGAAGAAGAACTGCGCGAACGCGCTCGCAAATACAAAGAAGCGTTCGGTCTCGTTGGCGGAGACGACTCTAACGACGGTGCCAACGACGGCGAAGTCATGGGCGACATGGAAATCACCTTCGTTCCTGGGCTCTCCGAAAATGCTGCCGCAAAAATGAAAAAGATGGAAAATACAAAGGAGGTCTGTTTTCATTTCTCAATTCAATATACTCACATTGTTCTGCGTGCAGGAGACTGTGTTCGATCAAGAGAGGCGAAAACGCAAGGAAAAGGCCCAAGCAAAGAAGAAAGAGCAGCAAAAAAGCCTCAGCGACGACGACGATTTCTTCAACCCAGACAAGCCGGCTGATGACAGCGAGCCAGCACCAGCCAAGGCGGCAACCAAGCAATCAAAAGCCGAAGCAGACGCTCGCAGTCGCGCGGAGCTTGAGCTCATGATGTACGATGAAGCGGCGGATGCTGGTGCGTCCGGCAGCGCGCACTTTGACATGAAGGAAATCATCAAGAACGAAAAACTCAAGGGCAAAAAGAAACTGCGAGCTAAGGCCAACAAGAAAAAACTCTCTGCCGAGGGTCTTGTGCAAGATGACTTTGACATAGACGTCAACGATTCGCGATTCGCCGAGGTCAAGAGCAGTCACCATTTTGCAATCGATCCCACCAATCCTCAGTTGCGTACATACGAATACTGTTTAATTGCATTAGTTTGTTCTGACCTGTTCATCCAGTTTCAAGAAGACAGCCGCCATGGCGAAGCTGCTAGATGCCCGAAAAAAGGCCGCCAAAGCCACCCCACAAGCAGTGCCTGCTGCCTCCAAGGATTCGCAACAATCCAGCAAAAACGAACTGATGGAAATGGTCAATGCTGTAAGTTCCTCTCTCCCCGTGCTATTTGTCCATCTCACGAAACGTGTTGGCATCAGATCAAGCGAAAAACCTCAGCGCCGTCGTCGCAGCCGCAAGGGAAGCGCGGCAAACTGTCAAAATAAAGAGCAATAAAACGAAACTACACCTTTCCGATTTTGTTCTCCGCTCATTTCCATCATCGCAATCAACAACTTCTTCGGAGACTTGTGCAGCACACAACTGCGCCATAAGCTTGCGCAACCGTTCCAGCTTTCAAAATTTCAATTTTTTATTCACAACCAAAGCAGAACCATTGTACACAAGCAACAATTCAATGAGTTTAAGAACAGAGTGCACATTATGGAATCAAAATAGCCAAAACAACCACTCCAATCCAAACCACACAATTCAACAGGCAGCTACTTTCAACGCGATACCACAGGATATGCGTTTCCCATGATAACCCACAACTGCGTTACAACACAAAATGCTCAAATAACGCATCATCACGTCACTTGAGCACACAAACATCCACCAATGAGCGACGACGCCGCCGTGGCCGCCGTGGGCGCCATCGCCTCGTGCGACCTCGCCGACGCGCTGCTGCGTCTGGGCATCCCGCGCTTCTTCGTGCACGACGCGCGCATCGTCGCGCCCGCTGACAGCTCGCGCCTGGCTGCGCGTCTCGTCGGCCGCGCCCACACCGTACGTTCCTTTCCTCGCCCGTCTGCCCGTGCCAGTCTCACCCTCCCCTGCTCTCTCCGCCCTCCCCGCAGGCCACCTACGCTTCCGCATCCGCCCCAGACCCCACGAGCCCTGTCGTGAATCCCGTCGACTCGCTAGCGCCCGGCTCCGTGCTCGTCGTCGCTGGCGTCCCCGGCTCTCCCAACGCGTACTTTGGTGGCTTGCTCTGCGCGCGCGCGGTCGCTGCTGGAGCCCGCGGTGCCGTTGTTGATGGCCGCGTTCGTGACCTTGCCGAAATCTGCGAGAATGACGGCTTTGTCGTTGTCTCCACCGCTCCGGCTGGCAGTGTCCTCGGCGCTGGAAAGTACGCCAAGTGCGTCGCTGTTGGCGCCCCCGTCACGCTGGGGACTAAGTTGAGTTTTGTGTGCCACTTACTAATCCTGTGTTACTAACACGCAACAACTCATTAGCACGGATTACCCAACCTCCGTGAGTGAAGGAGACATTGTCGTCGCTGATGTGGATGGATGCGTAATTGTGCCATATGATCGCGCTCAGGTTTGCTCAGAGAGAATCACAACAGGAAGAAACCCACTAATGTTTTTTTGATACTTTCGATATTAGGAGGTTGCCGCGCTTGCCAGAACAATCCAAGCCCAAGATGCACTTTGCAAGATCGATATTGTGCAGCACGGTTCGACTCTTGTCAATGCTTTTAAGAACCACAGAAAGTGATTTGAAGATAAAACAAAATGTATTTCTGCTATTCCACACATAGTTGAGCCCCATGTTGCCTTCACCGCAACTCTGACGCGGCGCCGAAACACTGCGCTTGCGCTTGGGTTCCTTTTCGACATCGGTTCCCCTCACTGACCCAAAAGTCCATTCCAATATCCCGGACAAATTCATCCGAAATACTCGCACTGTCGTAGTCATACTCTTTCTTCAGATCATACACCGACTTCAAGATACTGTATCCGTCATTAGTGATCAGTTTCCCAGTGTCTCGATCAAAAACGAGAAAAGCCGGGAATTCTTGAATTGGAAGTTAGATAGAGCAAGAGAAAATTTTTTTTTGTATTGTGGACTTACCGATGCAATGATCGGCCAACGTTTTCCTCAGAACTTGCACTTCGTCCGGCGATTTGGGAGAATGGTTCAGGTTGAACAGATCCTTGCCGCGCATGAACTGCTCGAACCCGTCATCTTGGTACGGCACCTCGACGAACGAGTGGTTGAGCACGACAATAGACAGCTTGTCGGAATTGTGCTTGTGGATGTGCGACAGGACAGGCGAACTGTGGTGGTGGGGGGACCAAAACAAAGAAGAAAACGTGCTTGTTAGGCTTGTTTCACAACAAGTTCACAACAACTTACATTCGAACGCAGTACTTGCACCAGCCTTTCGAAACGAACACTGCCACGACCGGCGCAAGATCGCGTCTGCAAGCCGATCGCCCATCCTTGCCGTCAACAAGGCCCGACCAGTCGAACGTGTCCCAGTCCACCTGCCCGTGCCCGTGCTGCGCGCAATCCGCGCCGTCGCATTTGTAGTTCTGCAGGTTCGACATGTTGAGGCGGTTCTTGGTGGTGTTTTGTGTTCCGAGGTGGGAGGCCCTGATCCGGTTTTATACCGCACGAGGAAGGGTTTTTTCCTCTTGTTTTCAATTTGAATTTCGAATGTGCGATTTTCATTTCGAATTGTTAGATAATTTTTTTGCCCTGCCCGAAAAAAATTGTTTGAAACACAACGCTTGCCCGCGACTTCTGGATCGCCAAACCAACCGTTTCTGCTGGTTCTGCCAACAGCGGCCCCAGTCTTGATCTCCAGAAGCAAGAGTACATTCGATCCTCTTACTCTGCATTGAAATCATGCAGTCCAAGTCGCATCGCCACAGTCTTGGCATTCCTGCCCGCCTTCCGGTTGCGCTCCGTCGACACTGCCCAATGCCACCGTGTTTTTCCCCGGTTGATTCGCGTTTTTCCTTCTATTTCCTTTCGCCTGCGGGGGGGGCGGCCGGCCCCCGGGGGGGGTTGGTTTATTGCTCGGGTTTGGATTTCATCTCCTTTTTGTGTGACGTTGTTTTCTCTTTTTTCCTCTGACGAAACAACAGTCAATAAACCGTGTTTGCCCGCTTGCCCAGACACTGCCCCTGGCC
>JADHYT010000384.1:0-20264 GCA_027604725.1 Entophlyctis luteolus
TTTTTTTTGATTGAAGGCTGGCAACTAAAAAATAAAAGATAAAAAGGGGAAAAAAGCACCCTAAATGCCCAGATACTTGCTGGATAATCCGGCAAAATCTGGCTAAATCCGGCTGTGCTGGATAGGATACAAAATCTGGCATTTTGGATCTGGCATCTGGCGGATTCATTTGCTGGATTTTTTTCAATCTGGCGCCTGCCAGATAGGATATGGATCTACCTGGCAATTTTTTTTACCTGGCGGATGCATTGCCAGATTTTTTGCCAGATTTGCCAGATCCTGGATCGGATCAGGATACCGAAAAAAAAAATTGCTGGATAGGATCCCAGATATCTGCTGGATAAGTATCCGGCAAACATACTATAGTGCAGAGTACAGTACATACACATTATGTGCTGGTACAAAGAAAGCAACAACTCCTTTCGCATGCAACCATGCAACCACTGATTTGCCAAAGGCATAGGGGCATATCATTGCCCTTTGATACCTGTGTGTGCCAACTCTCTGAGGCAGCAAACCCTCTGATTCACAGCAGCTGTACAGAACCCGCACTGCGTGATCTGTTTGGAATTGCAGATTTGGCGATGCCTCCAATGCTCCTGTTCTTCCCTGAGTAAACAAGCTAGCTGCACACCAAGGCACTCACACAGACAGCTAGTATTCGTGCATGGTCATCCAAATGAAAAGCACCAGATCAGCCTTGTTGCACATCTTGTGCTTCTACATGCTTGATCAGGATGGAAGTGGATGCAGTGTGTAATTGTGCTAAGTGCATTATTAATCTCGAAAATTATATGGGCTCATTTGCACAAATGGGGTTTCCAATTGCAGCCGTGTCAGCCGTGCTGCTGGCGTCCGCATGCTGGGCACAGTGTTACAAGTGCTTGGACTCTTCGTATGGCGCAGCCATCCTCGCGGGGACGGCGTCGGACGCACCTACGCGCGCAAACTCTCTTTTCTCCGCTTGTGTCGGTGCCGATTCGACGTGCAGGCGCAACATCTCCGAGACGAGCTTCACCGTCGACATGCAGACGGATGGTGCGGTGGGCAGGCTCCTCTTTTCAGTGTGCTGATGACGTAAAAAGGGAACTTGTGCTTGAACGACTACTCGTCTGGGTCCAAGGTTGTTCCTTGGGCAAGTGGCACTTGGCAAGCCACTTCAAGTACTTACACGTTGGTTATGCGCATGGTCGGGATAATGGTGCTGCTTTTAGTCTTCTCTTCTTTTTGCCTTGCTGAATAAATAAACACAGACCATTTACCAAGGCACCTCTGAGACAAATATTCCGTCATCGGCAACAGCCCTTTGGTCTAGTACTGCACCGACTAGTTCGAATGTTGGACCATATTGCGCGTTATTGCAATGGGACCGTTCATTCATTGTTTACGATTCTGTGTGTACTGCGGTCTGGAATTCAGGGACGTGGGAAGATTTGAGTCCTCCTACGACAACTACCACGACAACAACCACAACCACTAGTACATCAACCACTACGATGACTTCTACAACAACAACATCCACTACAACGACAACCTCAACAACTACAACCTCTACAACGACAACCTCTTCAACTACAACCTCTACAACTACAACCTCTACAACTACGACAACTACTAAAACATTAACTTCTGCAGCAACGGCTTCTATAGCATCGGCTGCAACTGACAAAACCATTATCAGCTCGGCGACGACAACAACGAATAAAGTTACTGAATGCTATAAATGTTTAGATTCTTCATACGGTGCCTCGATTGTTGCGGGAAGCGATTCGGACGCACCAACTGTGTTGAATTCCCTTTTTTCTGGCTGCGTGTTAGGCGACTCAACATGTAGACGCAATATAACCGAAACGAACTTCACTGTAGATATGCAAACTGATGGTATTAGTACTTGTTCGCATGATGGGATGAACAAAAAATTAAAAAGGGAATTTATGCTTAAACGACTACGCGTCTGGCTCTAAAGTTGTTCCATGGGCCAGCAACACATGGCAGGCGACAGCAAATAATTACACCTTGCTGATGAGCATGTCTGGAGTAATGGTAGAGTGTGCTGGCAACGGCTTGCTATTCACTGATTGGCTGCATTACAGAGTATATACGAAGGCACAACTGAGGCTTACATTTCATCCTCCGCCTTGATTCTCTGGTCCAGCACTGAACCAACAAGCTCGAACGTCGGACCATACTGCGCGTTATTGCAATGGGACCGTTCATTCATTGTTTACGATTCCACATGCACTGCGGTTTGGAATTCGGGGACTTGGGAAGATCTTGAGCCTCCTACTACATCGACAACTACGACCACAACAACAACAACTGCCACGACACTGACGATAAAGACCACTGCAAGTACAACAACGACAATGGCTAGTAATAGTCCACTAGCAACTCTGAGTACAGCGAAGACGACAATAATAATTGACAGCTTGACTACAATGTTGACTAGCACGTCGACTAGTCCGACAATTACAACGACTGGAAGCACTCCAATTATGAGCACAGTGAACAGTGCTCCAATTATGAGCACAGTGAGCAGTGCTCCAACGAATAGGGTATCAACAACCACTATATCGAATTTAATAACAAGTACTGTCCCAAGCTCTGCAACAACTATTTCCATAATTGGTGTGACTTCGTTAACTTTTGTACGCACGACTACATTTGCAGGAGCCACCTCAACAACGACGACAATAGGGGAAAACAGCAGTGTGGTCGAATTTTCTTCCAGTACACAATCACCTCAATCTACCCTCACGTCATCGCCTGCATCTACTTCCACCATTACGAATGGCTCAACAGCTTCAACAGCATCAAATGCGAGTGTAATAGTTGTCTTACCGACTTCTACTAGTATATTTTCAGTTGCTGAAGCTACGTCTATATCAGGAACATTTTCAATGTCGAGTTCTACTGCTTTTCAGTCGTATTCAACTGTGTATTCATCAGTATCATCAGCCACAAGTTCGATTATGACACAATCGTCATTTTCAATGACCTCACAGCCAACCACTGTACCCGGAACAACAGCAAGCGAGCTAGCCACATCACTGCCGTCGTCTAACCCCAGTTTTACTTCTCAGGTGTTTTCGCAGACATCTGTTCAGCCAGCCTACACCACTGCTGACAATGAAGCTTCAACACCAACAACAACCCAAATGACTGCAACTTCTTCTGTTGTAGCGACAACCGAAGATTCAAGCCCAACTTCTGTCAGTATTAGTGCTCTTGTAAATCCAACGTATTATGAATTTGTTTATTCCGGCACTGTCGCCAATTTGGCAAATGCAACGCTGATGGGCTGTTCAGAAACTTCAGAGCTCTCTCCGAGTGGAAGTTACAATCTCCAATCCCCAGGAATATATTCTTTGACTTTCTCCGACGCTTCTTTAATATCCAACACAAATTTGCTCCTTGAAGTGCGCGATTTGCCAGAATTGCAACTTGTATCGGCAAACAGTAATTTGACCAATATGACCCTGACATTTTCTTCGTTTATTCGATCCGAAAGTCCGTACCTTGGTGAAGTCGAGAGTGGTTATCCGATAAATTGGAATATTACACAAGGAAGCTGGAATGCGTCGGACTTGTTCGATATTCAAATTTTAGATGCCCAAGGGAGCGTTGTTCCAGACACAGTTTCGGTTGTGTCCATGACTGCGAAAAATCTGACGTCGGAATATTTTGTTGATTCTTGGAACATAATTCTTTCATATACTTCTGGAAGTATTTCTCAAAACGAAACATTGCAAGTTACCCCGGTGGTTGAAAACTGTTTGGACTTGTTGTACCCACATGGTATAATGAATTCGGCAGAGCACAATGATTCACCGTTTGTTCTATAGATTCGTGCAATCCATCGCCGTTGAACTTAACAACAAGTGAGCCACCAACATTTTCTGTGGAGCAGCCAACTTTTCCTGATACATCCAATTCCAAGTATGCGTTTCAATAGCAAACAAATCCGCTAATAAGATTGTGTTCTCAGCATCATTGTCACCTTTTCTGCTCCCGTCTCTTCTGATAACGGAGAAAATAATGCATTGGCGGAAAGCGAGCCTCCGCTTAATACCTCATCATTCCAAGTCGTGCTTGTTCCACAAAACCAAATCAAAGTCAAGAGGCAACTGTTGCCAACTACTACGAGCAATGATTGCTTGATTGCTGCTTCAGGATTAACTACTTCGTTGCAGGTTGCGTCAGTGACTGTCGCGCAATCTCGTGCTACGTATACATTAGATGTGCAGCTGGCTGATGGTAAATACAATGATCAAGACCAATTGATTGTTGGCGTTGTGCAAGCTTTTGCCACGACGAAGCCGCATTCACAAGTCAGCTGTTCTCCTGCGACTTTCACACTCACAAAAGGATATTGTTGCAATGGTGACAGTTATTGTGGAACGAAAGCTTTGAGAATCGGAGTTTCCACTGCTTGTTCAACAACGATAAGTACTGGAACGTACTCTTCCACGACTTGCGGTTGCACCAGTACCTCCACCGCCACGTACACCACTATTACGTCACAGGAGACAGGTGTTACTACAAATGACAATAATAATAATGGCGATGGTGCAACGCCTACAGGCGGTGGTGACACTGGTTGTGGTAGTAATTGCGGAGGATGTGGCAGTTCTTGTGGCTCTAGTGGATGCATTGTTCCATTGCCGTTGTCAATTATCTTCTGCTCCAAAATCAACCCAAGCACAGGCATATGCTTGTAAGTACTTTTTGTCACGATGTGCCTATGTGTTCAAAACTATTTAGCTTCTGCTTTTGGACGTGGGGATTCACAATTTCCATTGGTGGTGGTGGTGGTGGTGGCGGCTCTACTCAGGCGATTGTAAACCCGCCTGGCGTTATCCCCACTGTTCCTGACGGTGGCTGTGCTGCAAATCCTTTTGCAAATTCAGAATACTTTACAGATGGAACATTTAATGTTTTCATTGGTGGCGCATTCAGTAATTTTGTTTGTAAGTTTTTTGTGGACATTGCTCGTTTCGTAAACTTCCTAATAGATGATACGCCAATGTCTTACAACAGCAATTTTTGTCGATTTGAAGTTGTTCTGGAACTCAGTTCGTTTATTTTCGGTACCTCCATCATTGCTGGAAGTACAAACTCATATTCAGTTTTGATCACAACTTTATTGGATTCAAATACGTCCACAATCAATTGTCTGAATCCAACGACTCAGAATGGAACTTGTTTCACAGACAACACGAACCTTGCCTTTTTCGCAATGCCTGACTTAACTGCTACAATATATTTTGATCCGTTTGATGGAAATTCTTGGCAGCCTGGCTGTTCTTCAGCGCCATTACCAGAGTCTGTTTTATTGCTGATTTCACCACCGGCCCCATTGTGTATAGGGTTTGTGTTGCTGTGTGAATGATTTTTCTGACGAGCTTGTATGTTATGAACGTGTTTTCAGAGGTAATTGTCACGGCGCCTTGTGTTCTGAGTGAGTTACTTCCTTTCTTATTGTCGTGACTGATTCAAAGTAGTACTTCTTGCGGGTTTGTCAAAGGTTGATGATTCTGGATGCTCTTAATATTATAAATAGAATGTCTTGCGGCGTCGATATTGGATCAGAGCTTTCTTCACCATCGACTGGACCGTTATTTTGTCCGGCTGACGAATCTTGGCCACTAACTCTTTCCGGAGTCCAGGCAGCTCTGCCTTGTTCAAATCCAAGCGCTATGTGGCAAACTAGATATTGCGATGTGACTGGAGCTTGGCAAGATCCGACATTCTCTCTGTGCTGTAAGTTCATGCTACATTATGGCTATCGTTTAAAAGCAATGATTATAGCTTGCCCCGCTGATCTGATAAATGGGTTTCCTGAAACACCAGGCTCTAGTTGGGGCACAGCTCCTTGTCCAAGCAGGGCCAATGGTGGAACAAGCCAGCGCTGGTGCAACGCAGATGGATCAGTAAGAGCAGAAATACTTTTTTTTGTTCTTACTCGTGATTGACTCTCAGTGGGCTGGTATTGATAACTCCTGCGGTTTGTACTGTGGAAATACGACTGAATTCGGGTACTCCTGGCCAGCAACAATGGCCTTTCAGTATCAAACATACAGCTGCATCTGGCCTTCATCGAGAGATACGTTTTTCCGGGAGTGCGGCAGTGATGGCAACTGGGAGTCAGTCGTTAGTGACTGCTGTAAGTAAATTGTAATCACTGTAAAAGAATTGATAAAGTGTCAGATTGTCCCACTGACAACGACGGAATTGGAAACGGATGGGCTCAAATCACAGGAGGTTATTATCAAACTTCCAGTTGTGGTAACGGGTATCTTGGAAACCGCACTCGTACATGCGGTATCGATGGCATTTGGAGCACTGTTAAGGATACTTCCCAATGTCTTGCAGCCTGTCTGCCTGCATCAGTTAACGGATTTGAATTTGGCGAGGTTGCAATTGGCCAATATTCGTCATTACAATGCGCGTGGCCTGTTGGGTCAACTTTCTTTGTCATCTGTGAATCGGACCAGCAATTCAGAAACTTTGGAACAAACTGCTGTGATTTTCTTTTTCGACGAAGATTTGCACTGACTCTTTGCTGAACTTAACAGATTGTCCAGAAGATGATGATGGAATTGGAGATGGTTGGGCTCAAATTACCGGAGGCTACTATCAGAAGTCCACTTGCGGCTATGGCTATATTGGCGATAGAACGCGTACATGTGGCTATGACGGCAATTGGAGCACTTTTAAAGATACCTCGAATTGTCAGCTTGCTTGTATGGAAGCCACAATTGACGGATTTGATTTTGGGGCTGTTGCAGTTGGCCAATATTCATCCATACAATGCGCTTGGCCCAGCGGATTAACCCTTTTTGTTTATTGTCAGTCGGACCAAGAGTTTGGTAGCTTAGGAACAAATTGCTGTGAGTCTCTGAACTATTTTCCTGAATGACAATCTATGCAGACTGTCCTCTTGATGCTGATGGTACAAGTACTGGCTGGCAAGTGACTTCAGGTGGAAACACAGCGACGTCCCCGTGCGCATCAGGATATAGTGGTTACAGAACTAGACAGGTAATTGATTCCTTACATTTAATTGTTCTTATTTTTTTTCACTCAGTGCGGGGTTGATGGAATTTGGAGCACATACAAAGACACATCAAACTGCGTTTTACAATGCCCGGCATACACGTATCATAACCAACAAATTGGGCCAACAAATGCTGGTGAAACATTTACCGAAAAGTGCCCCACAGACTATGGAGCATCTCAAGGTGATCCTCTGACATATTCGCAAGTTTGTAATACAGATGGAACTTGGGCATCTACTATCATCTCTTACTGCGCATGCGCTCCATTTACTTATGAAAGTCTGTATTTCCCAAGTCAGTGGTCGGGACAATACGCGACTTCGCTGTGCTCAAGTGGAAGTGATGCACGCGCTTCCATGTACTGCAGTTTGGATGGAACTTTCGATATTTCCACACTTATTCCGTGTAGTTGTCCGTCTGGAGGACATTCTGTCAATGGCATATGCTATGTTTGTGACACCAATGCTTCATGGGATGGCTCGTCTTGCATATGCTCTGAGGACTATTACGGTGATGGTACATACTGTTTCCCCAAACCGACTTTGTGCTCTGCATCAAGCACCACCTTGGCATTTATATCGGCCTGGTGTAAGCCATCTGACTGTGTTCGATTTATGTGTACAATGGGATATGTGAGCTTGCCTTCAGGTTTATAACATGACTTAATTTTTTTCAAGTACCAATGGGCCCAGGAGGCTGGATTGATTCAGCTTGATTCAATTGACACCTTTTATTGTAACAACATGGTCAATTACATTGCAACCCAAGAGCAATATGTTGATAATTTCGCTGGAATTGGAATTGGTGGATGGCTCATATGGTCACTGATAGATTGTGGATTTGCCGCAAGTAACCCAAGTGATTACTATGCGGATCCTCGGAACATGCGATTCTTTGCTTCTCCGTTTGGGATTCAGCCGCCATTGAATATGTGGATTCCAGGTGTTCCGTCACTTTGTAACGGTTGTCTACCGCTTACCGGGGTTCTGAGATTGATTAGAGTTATTGAAAACTCTGCTCTTGATGAGTTTTTGGGAACTTCAGTTGGAAAGTACTTCCCAACAGAAGAGCTGAGTGAAAGCCTGGGAGACTTTAAGATCTTTGGTGCTGGATATAATCCATCGTCAGTGTCTGATACCATGTCCAGCATCAGCGATGATGAAACACTTGTTGGCGACGAATATGTGGATGCGGCTGATATATTGCCAGATACTGCCAGTATTGTTTCATCAATATCAAGTAGCAGTTCTGAAGCCACGGTTGCAGAGTATGCACTCGCCCTATCAGCAGAAGATGCTGGTACAGTTTCGGCTGAAGCCATAGCTGACGCAGCTGCCTCAGCCGAGGCCCTTGCAGCCCAGACGTATGCTACTATCGCAGAGCTTATTGAAGCTGGTGGCACTGAATTATTGGAGTTGTTGGAGTTTGTTCCACTTCTATTTCTTTGAATAATGATTTGAAGTTTGTTGGACGTGAATAAAAAATTGTGAAGCACTTCAGCATTTACAGCTGATTTCTATGTGTGGGAAAATATTTCGCGAGGCAGCAGCTTCGTCCACGAAGTCAGCAAAGTGCCGAAGCATGAGGTAAACTCCGACCTCGGAACGCGTTTTCAACACAGTTGTTTGGATGACAGATTAACCACGCGTTGCACCGACGAGAACTCAACACCATCCCAACTGCGCCTGGAGTAAGTTTCGACAAGGACACGCGCTGCTTCCGTTCGACCTCACAGTTTTTCTCTGGCGGCAGGTATGTCGCGCGGATTTCAGCAGTGAGTTTGACCTCGAAACTTGTACTGCGAGAACCATATCCCTCTGCCCGAACTTGATCTTCCCGTGTTTGACGAAACGTCCGCTGAGCTTTTGCACAGCTGTTCGAATAAAGCATTCGGGCCGCAGAGCATACGCGGCCGACGACGGCTTGAGCGTGAATGACGAGCTCGTGTGGACTTTCGAGCCCTCGTGTGCAAGACAGCTTTGGCTATGAGAAAATGCGGGCGTGTTTGGAGTCCAATGCGGGCCACAAGTGACTCGCTCGAAAAAGCTTGATTGAGTTGGCTTTCGAAACTTTCAAAGTTCCCCGCATTTTACTTGCAATAGCAAATACCTGTTGCGCCTGTTTCCGTGGTTTGGTGCAGACCGGACCTCGGCCGGCTTTTATGTCCGCCATTCGACAACAAAAAAAATTTTTGGTTGCTCTTATGGGCTTTGACTGCTATTGCTCGGAGAGGAGAGGGCTGCAGAGCGAGTTATTGTGTGTTTCTGTGACTTTGTTTCTCGGTGGTGGGATTTCCAGCGTCAATGCGGGTTGAAAGCTCAAAATTAAAGTGTTTCCAGCAAAGCAAACTGAAAACCACCTTTTCCATTGATTTGAAACCAATATTTGTCAACCGTATCACTCTTTCCGACACGAACTGCTCCACATTAAGATTTGGTGGTATTCACTATATATACACAATTTCATGATAACACAAAATGCTAAAATTCGTATTGACGCAATTTACTTCCCAACATTCAAAATCAATTACCAAAAAATAAAGAACCAAACTTTGTCAACTTCAAATGAAGAATCTATCTTTCCCAACTTCACATCAGGAATGTTTTTTCCAAGTCCACATCAAGAATCTCTCCTAACTTGAAAGCTTAGCAGCACAAACTCCGAAAGCATCGGCATAAGGCCGGACAAAAATATTATTTTGCAAATTTGGGAATGCAAACACTTTTGCCCTGATCCGACCTTTTGGCTTTGAACAATCCTGATAATTGATTAGCCAGAAAGTTCTGGTTACAGCTACTCACATAAGCGGATAAACAATCACCCATATATCCAATACGGCAGTAGGAATTAATGTCACCAGTTGTGCATACTCCAGGACGGCCAGGCAAAGCACTCTTCATGCAAAACTTTGACGTTGCGCTTGGCTTACAATCATTATGCGAAAAGCAACTTGTGTATTCAGTAGAAACCGGATCGATGCATTTCTGTGCATTTTGACCAGCTAGGGGTCGAGAAAGGCAAATCTAAATCAGGGGCTTTTTCAGCAATCGAAGATAGCTTTTGCAAAAAAATTTTTCGGCATACCTGAGAATCACAATCACTGTTCACTGAACAAGCTCCACCAACTGCAACTGGTTTCATGCATGCTCCAAACACAGAATGGCAAACTTGACCGCTCAGGCAAGGAGTGGTCGCATCACATACGGTAAATTTGATTGTTTGTGTTTTCAGGTCGCCCGGCAGCACTGTGGCAATGGACTGGTCAGCAGTGCTCTTCAAAATCGATGACAATCCAGAACGATCATTTATGCTGTAGAAATTCACTTGCAATGTTGCGCCGAATCCTCCAACCAAAGCTGAATTTAATGAAGCAAGCTTGTACAAATACGTCGGTAGCGTGAAATAGCTGCATGAGTCTGATTTTAAAAATCTTGCTGGAGGAGAAGAAAGATCATAAGGACAAACATCATCACCCATTCTTTTGATATCTCTCATCAAAGCATCGGGACCGAAATTCGACAAATATAATGTTGCAGTTGTACTTCTACTTGTGGTCCACATACTGAAAATGGTCTGTGCTAAGTAGCTGATTCGTGGGTGGTCATGTCTGGCGTCACTTGGATTAGCACATACAATATGGTCTCCCATAGAGCCAAACTGATTGTATATTGCATATGGATTTTGGAATGTCGTGCTAGCCCCATGATGCGGTGCCTTAACAAAGGTGTAACTGTTTGTAACTCCAGGACTGACAACATATTGCATTGGTTGTTGAACAGCGGTACAAAAAGTGTCAGGATTTCCAGTTGCATCTCCAGTAAAAAGTGCGGAATAAACCGCATTTCCAGAGCTGCTTGTTAATGTTGCTTGAAAGACTATTGATATCCCATTGTTTGAGTACTGCCCGGTAGGATATCCTGTTGGAGGATCAGCGGTACATTGCCCTACAGAGTAACAAGCTGCAGCTGCAGCATTGTTTGGCCAAATAACATTAATCACAAATTCTGGAGGAAACCCCGCCACCGCAGTTGCTGCTGAAACTGCATTAAATACATTCGCTGAATTCAA
This sequence comes from Entophlyctis luteolus, assembly GCA_027604725.1. Lineage (NCBI taxonomy): Eukaryota > Fungi > Chytridiomycota > Chytridiomycetes > Chytridiales > Chytriomycetaceae > Entophlyctis > Entophlyctis luteolus. The sequence goes on from JADHYT010000384.1 coordinate 11,130, forward strand.
ACGTGTAGCAGCATCAACAATTTCTGCATAGACTGGCCTGTTGTACGTTGTACAACCTGCAGCATTGAGAGGATCAATCCTGCATTGTCAATTCAAAAAAAAAAATGAAATAAAATTAAGTGCAACAGTTACCAGTAAAACAATGTACTGTCACTATAGTAATACCAAACATTACCAGGATCTCCTGCAGAATATTTTGGTCCTTCTTTAAACAGCCCAATAATACCCTTAGAATGGTCTTATATGATTTAGTATTCCATTTCAAAAAAAAACAAAAAAAAAAAAAAAAACCAAAAAAAAAAACACACCTTCATCCATATGGGTTAAAAGCACATGGCTGAATAAATACGGCACACTTGTCCCTGGGTCGTTCAATACTGATGCAGGAGTGTGAATTTCCAACCGATCTTGATCAAGGTAGCTATTTTCAATTATATCCATCAAAGTGTTATAAGAGGGCCCTCCATCAATCAGGATTCTGGATACTTGAATAACAGAATCGCACTTTTTGCTGAGCTCGAAAAGTGAAAGACCAGAAGTATTTATATTCTCATCAGAATCCAAAGGCAGTCGCCTGCAGTTGCCAAACTTGCCAACTGACAGAATAAGAGCATCGCCTTGACCAACATTCAGCAATGTTTGCTCTACGGCTGTTACGTATGGGGTTATTCCTGTTGAACAACGATCGGCCCGAGCACATAAATTTCCAGAGCATTCACACCTGACCAAAGAAAAAAAAAATGAAAATGACTTTCACGTTTCACACTTACGAGTCAACGTAATCTGCAGTCACATTTCCGATTTCAGTTTCATACTCAATACAAGACGTAGACAAACTCCAACCGTCTTGCTCCAGTAGAATTTGCGCGTTGCTAACATAAGACCCATAGTCCACAATGGTTACCGGCCAAGCTTTTTGCAATAATGCAGAACCAGCACTTTGGATATATTCCAAGCTCAAAACTTGTGAATCGTCATCACAAACCTGAACAGCAAATGTATCAACGCGCATTTAATCGTACAACTTCACCTACAACTAAATTCATCAAACAACCTTCAACATCGCATGAGCAGAACCAAGGAGGATAAAAGCCAAGGCTCGAAATGACAGACAAATGCGATTTTAGACGGTCGTATTCTTGGTTATATTCCTCCGCAAGGACCAGCACCAAGTCGTTCGTAATCGCATTCAGTCTCGCATTAACTGATACGTTAGACTGTAGAAGATTCCACTGATAGCACGGAGAATCGACGGTAAGCGCAATAGGATCGCAAATGGAGTATGAATATGCACCGTCTGATGAACGTGAGAATTTAACTACTCTGCTCTGAAAAGACAACGGGTACCAATCAAGGATATCCAATCTGAAACTTCGATAAACGTTTCCCCTTGGAGAAAAGGGTCAAACACTAAAGTGCTGTTTTCATACGCAAAGGCGACGGCGCAGTAAAATGGCAACGACGCAATAGTATTGTGTAAAAAGTCTGGAACTTGAACGGTTGTAGTATTTGTTGAAAATATCCACAGAATATCGGGAACAGTGTCGTCATCACTCAAAGGAAATAAATTTTCGAACGATGTCGTAAGGGCCTGGGATAAAAATGTCATGCCAATGACAGAGTAGAATGGGCTTACTGTGTACGCTGCCTTCAAGTTCGAACCCTCTGGAACTAACCAAGGAAGACGTCGAGAAATCGTGACATTCACATCTTGAATTACGAAAGCCGTTGAGGCATTGAAATAAAAGGTATCACGCCAGGTGGTAAACAAATATTGTAGTTCGTCGATGGCCACCCAAGATAAATTGGCATTCAGATAGGTTGACTGGACGCATATCAGCAGGACAGAGAAAAAAAAAACGAAACGAACCATTCCCTCTATCTCGTTCTTCGATATCGGCCAAGCAGCTGAGGCAACACTCATTCCACTAGTTGCGTCATCGTCTGCATCTCCGTTGACGAGGCTTTCGTACGCCCAGATGGACGCATCACGTCTCGATGGCCGCCCTTGCAGGTGTCTGGCACAACATTGATGATAGCGACCACGCCGGCAATCCTACCTGGTGGCAAATGCGAAGAAAGCGAGATGAATCAGCAATGGCCAGGCCATTCCCCCAAATTGGATAGCAATTGTTATTTGCCTCGATTGATACTGACAAGCTTATCTCAAGAACTTATGAGAATATTCTGCCTGACTATTTATTCTCCATAGAAAAGGCAATAACTCGAAGCTGTCGGACACTCACGCGTGAAAAAAATAATCAGAAAGGTATGTGTAACATGCCAAAGCTTAAGCTTCCAAAAGGCATCTCTGTTTATCTCCTTGCGCCAAACAGAATGAGAATTGTGATTTGTTCGATGCGCCGAAGACGTTGCTTCAGTGCGCGCATTGTTGCAGAAGTTGAATCAAACAAACGCAAAACACAAATGGAGATCTGCGATTAGGCCCTTCGGAAGTTTCCATCTACGCACGGTACCACAGCGACGAAACCGGCGCGAGTGCGGCGATGGCGCACTCGGCGTGCTTTGTGATTCTGCGGTCCGTCAAACATTCGCTCGACGCAAGGAGTGGAACGATCGTTGATTGGACAACATTCTTGAAATGGGTCGATGACAATAAGTTGCTGGAAGGCGGCCACATCAAAGGCGTCCGCTACGATCTTGCGGATTGCTACGTAGAGAGGGGCATGTTCTGGCTGCCGAAAAAGGAGAGAAAATGGTGTTGGCTCACCCGTTCCTGCTTCCGGCGTTGCAACGCTACCCAATGCAAGACTCCTGCACACTCATTGCAACAAAGGGGCTCAGATGTGTGTGGCACTCGGATTTGCTGGAGAGAGGTTGAACGGAAACGGCGCTTTGTTTTATCAGCGCTTTGGCGTAGGAGAGCGAAAAGGGTGTTATGAATGTTTGTGTGCTCCCGTTCACATCAAAGCTGTCTCTAATTACGATATTTGCAACGACAGATAATACTGCCGTGGAAAAGGCCTGTGGGTCAAATCAGCAGTACATGCTTTTCTCTGCCTCACGAATTGTTTATCGAAATATGCCAATATCTGCCTTCAGAATCGCTCGCAGAGTTTCACATGGCAAGCAATTCCGTTCAAGTGCGCAAGACGACTATTCTTCAATATGCAAGCTAATCTTTTCTGCTTGGACATCAAAAGTTCTATCGCCCTGAGACAAACGAAGATCTGCAGTGATTCTTTCACTTTCGTGTAATTCGACTTTTCTTAGGACGTCATAGAACACCTCCTCTCCAGGCCAGCAACGCGGGCTGTTGAAATGCGCTGCAACCCTGAATAAAACATTCAAGAATTCCTACGGGGCATCAGGATACACACCTCAGCAATGCAAATGCTCGATTTTTTATCTGACGGGATAGTTTCGACACAAGTTTCGTATGGCCGCTGAATGCATTCGTCTCTTGTACGCTCACAGAAAGGTTTTTTCGAAAGATTCCCGTCCATTTTGGAAATGGACGAAGTTTGCCCACCTCATCAACTGTGAAGTCGAGTATGTTTACTTTGACAGAAAAAGGCCTTCTCAAAGATTCACGATCAGCAATGAAAAATTCTGTAACGGCTAATTCTAATGTGATGCACCCATCCGGACGCCTCACAGGCGCTCTCACAGGGAATATTTTTTCGGAAATTACTTCTTTCGCTGGCGGAGCCATATACATATCAACAGGTAAATATTTGTTAACTGTCCAAATATATTCTTTTAGTTCCGAAATTGACACTGACGGTCTTAGACCAGCTTCCTTCAATTCTTCCACTGCCATTTCCAGATTCGCTCTCTTCACACCCAGAAAGTCAAAATAAAAATTTTCCAATGCTTTGCATGTCTCATTGACAGATTCTTTGTTTCTGAGCCTTGCTCCGCCCGAGCACACGCATTTTGAAGTTCGGTGCCAGGAATCGTTGGAGAAAATGAGAGATTTTTGTTCGAATGCGTCCCTTATTGAAAGATTAGAGAAAGGGATATCATAAAACTCTTTCTTGCTAAGGTTCTTGCATTTTTTTTTTTTTTTTGGAATCCAAAGATTTATAAATTTCCGAAATCGACTGCAAGTCGTGATGTTTCGAGTCTTTTAAATACTCTAATTCCTTAAGATAATCTTTCCATGAGCAATTTTTGATTCCTAAAGTATTTTTGAAGAACTCGACATAACCTGAGACTGCAATATCCACTGGAAGATTTGGTATAAATTTTTCAACACAATCTTGGATGAGATCCACTGATGCTTTCCAAACACACACGCTTGGAGACGCCCAGGTAAAGTCTGGAAGGTATAAGCACTTTTTGGTCTCAAATACGTTCCTGCAAAATATTAAAACGCAGGAGCATGCCTACAAAGAGCACACCTGATATTTTCGATTGCTTTTTTTCTTGTTTCTTCTGGTACTTGGATGAATGTTCCATGAATATGGATGTATAACTGAAATATTCGTCCCTTCCATTGTCGTCAATTTTACCTGGATTCGCCTCGCGTGAATAACGCAGCATTTCAAGAGCAAAATCCAGTGCCGACAACGAAAATTCAACCTTCAGTTCCTTCAGCAAGTTCTTCCATTCCGCAGGAATAGAATCTGGAGTGCTGTCCGTATTGAAAAACATCCACGGAAAGAAAGCTCCACGACCTACGAATTTTTCAACGCGACTCTCCAAGTACTGACAGGAAAGAAAGTGTCCTTAAGCGGGAATTCACGCTTTCCAAGACACCATACTTTCGTATTTCGCAAATATTCTGCGAATTCATCCGAAAGTCGCGTAAGCCCAGATATGTACAGCTTATGCCAAGTAACAAGAGCAATCAGAATATTTCTCCGGCCTAAACTTCCGCAAATACTCAGCGGGAGAAAAACCATCAAATATAACTTGTGTTTTAACTCCAATGCGACTTTAGTTAAGGAACCATTCGGTACCAGGTTCTCCACAGTTGTGACAAAAAAAAAATGAGAAGTCTCCAGACTGAATATGCACTTTCCAGGCGGCCATGAAAACCGATTTGAAACCAATTCCCTTCTCACCTATATAACCTTGAGCTCCAGTCTTTGAGCTCTTCTCAATATTGCAAATTGCCTTCAAGTTCTCTGGAGTGAAGGCGTCCTCGTTGCAATTTACGACAATTCGACCAGGATACACTTGGAATGAAACAAATAGGACTGATCCCGATCGCGCTGCATTTTGATACTTATTGTCGTCGGCATTCTGTAGTAGCTAAAAAACGAAGCGAGCCTTGCTGGATTACAAGTTCTTAGCAAGCCTGGAGAGTATTGTAAGACACGGAGCTTGTGAACAGCCCGATGCATACGTGATAACGGAAGCACCAAACATCCGATCCTTATTAAGCATAGCCTCTTCGACTGCGCGACGCGTGTCTGGATCGGGAATCTTTTGTAAAACCTCGTCGCTAAGGTGTCCACGGTCGTGGGCGATTTTCTCCCGAGCTCGTTTGCGACAGTTTAAAAAAAAAATTCCCACAAAACACCTGTTCTTCTCCACACCAACGTCAAATAAACTCCAGAATTGTGTTGGAACACGGCAGAAGCAGTATGCAATGCAATACATACAGAGGCCAAAAAATTGCGTACAAGAAAATTTAAATTAAGAGTGCAAATAATGACAAATCTCAATGAGGTGGGAGTGTGTTTAGGAAGGAGTGATGAGCTCGACAGCCATTGGTTTCAAATAAGTGGAAACAGGTACCTAGCACAGCTGTTTCACTTTAATTCACTTGAAAACACTTTTAGGATTTGGGATGATTCAACCCGCACTGACGATACAACTGGAAGTCCCACAACCGAGAAACAAAGTCACAGAAACACATAAACACTTGCTCGTTACCCTCACCATACTGCAGCCCCTTCCCGCGCAAGTTTGCAGTCAAAACACATCCATACCATGGCCCATCAACTCCGTAAGAACAATCAACAAATATTTTTGTTGCAAGCGAGGTCGAATATTGGACATCAAAGCCGGTCGAGGTCCGGTCGGCGCCAAAAAACGGAAACAGGCGCAGCAGCAGGTGCGGTGGCTCCGTGGACTCCAAACTCGTCCACATATTCTCATAGCCAAAGCTGTCTTGCACAGAGGGCTCGAAAGTCCACACGAGCTCGTCATTCAGGCTCGAGCCGTCGTCGGCCGCGTGGCCCAAGGCCGGAATGCTTTCGAACAACTGCGCAAAGCTCGGCGCGGACGTTTCGTCAAACACGGAGAGAGCAAGATCGCCGAGAGGGAAATGGTTCTCGCAGTACAAGGGCGTGCGACTCCCGAGATCAAACTCGTGGGCGAGTTGCTGGAAATCCGCGAAAAACCACCGCAGGAAAACTGCGACGTCGAACGGAACCAGCGCGTGGCCTTGTCGGAACTTCTTCGAGGCGATGTTGGGCATGGTGTTGAGTTTGCGTCGGTGCAACACGTGGTCAGTCTTTTCAACCGAACGCCATTTTTCCACCGGGAGTAATTTAATGGATTCGACTGTGTTGAAAACGCGTGTTCCGAGGTCGGCAAGAGTTTGTCTCATGTGTCGGCACTTTGGTGAACTCATGGAAGAAGCTGTTGCCATGCGCAAGTTTTCCTCCACGTACTTGTCCCAATCAAAGTATCCACCTTCCAGTTTCTCTTCGACTCGTTTGAAGATGGTATTGCAATACGCGTGCGAGTACGAATTGAGGAGTGCAATCGTTGTTGATATTGCAAAAAAAAGCTTCTGCGAGTCTTCGTCGCCAGAAAATGGCACTTTTCGTTTTTCATGATGATCTTCGTTGTTTTTATCGCCGTCATCAGAATCGGTTTCGGGGATCCAGAGTTTTTTTTTCAGATTGTGAGGCAAGGTTTGAGCAATCAATTCGACCGCTGTGCTGTCGTTGATAACTGGTGCTAAATGAACACTCGACTCGTTTATGAGCCATAATCCGAAAGTCTCCCGGAAAAATCGGTTGGTCTGGGCAAGAGTAACTGTTGAAATAAGCTTTTTTTTTTTTTTTTTTTTTTTTGGCGCAAACTCTCGATTACAACCAAGACTTACATCAAGATGCGCAGTGAGCTCATTTAGAAGCAGCTCTTTTGGAAGCAAACGAAGCAGAGACAGAGTTCCCGTTTCTGCATTGTGCGGTGAAACCTGAGGAAACGCAACAAGTGCTCGAATTTCTGCCGCCGACAAGACTCTTTTTGTCCGAACGGGCGAGGAAGGACGTTGCTGGCGAGCGGTTTGTTTTGTTCTCGGCATGAAATAAAAGTAATTGGATTCACGTGAAAATCTCAATTCAACATAAATACCGTGCGTGGCCTTTCCCTTGTTGTCACGCACAGACACTTTGGCATTCGATTCACGCGAATCCCCTGAACCACGAAATGCGCAAGGTTGAATGGGCTTCGCATACAAAAAGTTTCGCGTAAAAGGTTCTGCGCCATCGCGTGTTTGGTACGTCAAACTTTACTTAGCACGACCCAAGAATCACGGCTTCTCCTCACTCTTGCCCAGCTTCGCCTCCAGTGACTGCACCAGCGCCTCCGTCTTCTTCAGCCTCGTCTCGTTCTCGTCTCGAGCTCCTCGACAGTCTTTTTCAGCTCGGCAACCTGATTCCCCTGCCCAGCACCGCCCTTCATCCCGCGCACAAGCACCACAATCTTGCGCGTGCCCTGCGCAGCAAACGCCGTGCTTGCAACGCCCTCGCACAGTGCGTGATGCGCCACGCCGTCCTCCCCCATCGCCACAAGCCCGCGCGTCAGGGTCCGCTCTCACGAGCTAAGTAATGCGTTCCGCAACCCCGCAGTGCCGCACGAACAGGCTATTTGTTGCGCTGACGTTGCCAAACAAAAGCTTTCTAAACGGCAAGCTCACGTCACTGCCGATGAAATCCTGATTCTCGGTGATCCAGAGGATGCCGGTGTTGATGGAATGAGTGTGTCTAGCGCTGCATGGCCCCTGTCCACTGCTGACATCGAGGGAATGGTCTGACTCTACTTCTTCTTTTGTTCCCTGTCGCCAACTCACAAACAGGCTGAGTTCATGAATTTGAATCTGACTGAATCCAATCCTAACAGCCTCCAGTACATATTTAGCTACTGGAGGGATGCTGCCTTCTTTAATGCCACATAAGGGCTTAATCTGACAGAATCTGCCGTTGTCACTTCCAGACGATTGCCATGGCTAGTTGCTGAAGGGTCTAATTTTAAGGCTTTGTATTTGGTCAGCTTGCTATTCTTGGTGTGATTTGCTTTGATTCTCTCAACAGGCTTGGACCTTTTGCCAGTATTGCCTTCGACAAAGTTTTTGATTACCCTGACAGAGCTGATGGTTCTGTTGGATCATGTTCTGCTATCAGAATCCCATATTTCTGACAGGTGGTTGAGCTGCTGCATGGCAGTAAGTCACTGTGTAAATAAAGCATGATCTTGGGTCACATCCAGATCACACATATACCCAGCATTCCAAGATACCAGTGCATTTTGTGCACTCTGTGTGCCAGAAGGATAATTGGGGGAAAGGGATGACTGTTGTTGGCAATGGAGGAGGAATGGGTGTTATACATGACTTGGTGATGGTGGTTGTATATGTGATGGAAGGATTGTTTAGCATAGACAGGTGTTGTGGTGTGTATATTAAGGTTGCACATGTTTGGTTGTTGATACAGGAAATGTGTGTATATACTTTACAAATAGAGATGATGTGGTAAATCAATTTAGTTTGCCTTCTGCAGTGCCTTGTCTGGCTGGTGTGCCAGGCATGCCATCTCTGTCATTTGGAGAGCTCAGGGTTGTTGCAAGGCATGTGGCAACCCACAGGGTGAGTGAGTCACTGAAGTGTGCTGAAGTGTTAGTGTTGTAGGGATGAGTCCTTGGTGAGGCAATCTCTTTAGGCATTTTGCTTTGGTACAGTGTGATGCGAGCACTCAACAAGGCTAGGACTGTGAAGGAAGTCAATAAGCTTCCATGGGGGAGAGTAGTGGCAGTGCTGGGCACTCTGCAAAGAGTGCTGTTCTGTCTGTGACCCCACAGGATAGTACTATGCTGCCCAATGGATTGCCAAGCTCAGGGGGAGAAGGTGAGGTGTCCAAATCCTTGGGTAGAAAGGAGATTTTTTTGAGAAGATTTCTTTTGTATTTTTGTTATGATTTTACAGCATCC
>JADHYT010000385.1:0-20092 GCA_027604725.1 Entophlyctis luteolus
CTGACGGTGATTCAGCCGCTGCTGCGCGAAAGCAAAAACGGCGGCAGAATTTCCATTCGGATGTTCCAAACGAAGGAAACCTTGGACGCGGCAGGAACGGCACAGGATTCGTTGCTGGTCACACATCGCCCAAACCTCAAGCGCCTGCTTGCTTCAGAAGTCGCTCCGCTCAAGACTGACGAGCCGTTGAAAGTCTCAGTGTTTGTGTGTGGCCCTGCGGAATTCACGCGCGATGCATTGGAGAGCGCAGATGCGTCTGCGCGCGGAAATAAGGGAATTCAGCTTTTCCTGGAAGTGGAGTCCTTTGACTTGTGAGCCGTGTTTGAATTTTGAGCCAAAGAAGGAACAGGGGCTTGAAATTGGTTGATGTCTCAATTAAAATCATCTACTTACAATGTGCGATTTCCTGCCAGCTGTGAAACCTTTCCATTTGGAAAGAAAAAAAAAAAAAAAAAAACAAAAAACAACAAACAAATAACAAACAACAGAAAGACGCAGCTGATCACCACCGAGGAACACCTTCCTAATTTCTTGATACTCCTTAAGAATGAACACAAGTTTGAAAATGTTTCCCTCGTATCTTCCATTTACAAGAATCTAGTTCTCATAAGGTTAATTGATGCAATGATGTCTAACAATGATGCATGTGGAAGTGATAAGTGATAGTGGAACGTAAGAGCAGTGCAAATAGACTGTCTCAGTTGCTTATGAGATTTTGCAGCAAGACGTCGGTGATTGGAATGGATCAGTCACAATCACCAAATTGCAATACTTGTGAATTGCAAAACTCACAAGGATAGACGAGATCATTGACTGATTCAAACCCCTTGAAAGGAGCATGTTTCGTCTGGAATCTTTCCTTATGGAAGTTCTTCCGTTCTTTTTCCACGCAAAGGCAATTTTATTCTCAACCACATAACAATCACTGGGGCTGCTCTTGCTCAACAAACTGCGTTGCATCCTCGCGTGTAATACACTGAATGCGGGACACCTTGTTCGTGAACGTGACACCATAAAATTTGTCTGCATTTACAAGCAATTCTGGCCTGAAGGTCGTGGTTATGAATTGTGCATTCTCTGACAGCTCGTGGACCATTCCTAATACATCACAGCGCTCTCGTTAATACCTGTGGGAAACCAAAGTCGAGCAAAACTTACTCGCAACAGAATGCCGGTACTGCGCATCCAACGCTGCATCAATTTCATCGAAAAGATAAAATGGAGCAGGATCGCATTTTTGTATAGCAAAGATCAGTGCGAGAGCGACCAAACTCTTTTGACCGCCTGAAAGCTGGGCCATCTGCTTCAAACCAAAGTCAGGTGCATTTTCCACTTCCTCTGTATCATCTTGCGAATTGCTGCTTGAAAACGACACCGATATTCCGATGCCTGTGTAGCGATCGACAGTGCTTGCTTCTGGAAAATCATCGTCAATATCCATAGCATCCGAATCGCTCTGGAAATAGGACTGATGAGCAAAGTGAGCAGTTTCAAATGAGAATGACGTACTTTAGCGGCTGTCAGCATATTGAGCTTTCCACGTCCTCTTGGAACAAGCTTGCGCCACACTTCTGAAAAATAAACTGCAACTTGTTTGAAAGTTCTTTCAATCGCCTCATCTTTTCTTTGATCCAGAACCTTGATCAAGTCTTCAATTGCCTGTCGGTCGTTTAGACTGGCAATGACAATGAAGCAACTTCACCAACATTCGCACTGGCATCCAACTCCGCCTTGCGTTCGTTGAGCCCGTCTCGTTGTTTTGTGAAGTTGCTATACTGCTCAAATGCTTTTTTGTTTACATGACTGTACTTTTTCAACTTTTCGTTGATCTTGTGCAGTGACGCTAAAAGTTGTTGGCTTGACTGCTGATTAGAGTCGGCGCTCCGTAAAGCCTTCAAAATATGGAAAATCATTCTCCAAAATTGTGAGAAAAAAAAATACCTCTTCTGGCAACACACCGAGATCTCGAATATTTTTGATGCATTCCTCTTTTCGTTTTATCAGCAATGCTTTCTTCTGATGGTATTTTTCCAAATTTCTCTGCTGCTTTTCCAAAGTTTTGTGGTCTTCAGATTGTTCCGACTGAAGAATAAGCAGTTAGTGCCTATATGCAGGAAAAAAAATTTTTACCCGAATTCTGTCCAGTCTGTTTGAAATCTCCAATATTTCCGATTCGGTCTCGTCAATTTCTGCATCCAGCTCTGACAAATAACATTATTCAAATCTTGAGTGTTTGCCACAGCAAACCTTGAATTTTGTTAACCGAAGCGGCAAGCCGGTCTTCTATTGACTTCAGCTCCGCCTTGCGTGAAGCCAAATTTGTTGAGTCAAACGTATTTCCTTGCGAAGTTTCTTCTTGCGAAGTTGGATCCGTAGCATCCGCTGAAAGGCCCTTTTCAAGCCTACGTAAGATTTTTTCCCGTCGCTTCTTCAAGTTCGCGTCTAACTCAATCGATAATATATTTTTCCGACGTTCAAACTGGAGGTATCTGTCAAACACAGCATTCGCAGAAACGCCGCACTACCTTCATTCGTTCCGACGAAGCGTCCGTCAATGCGCTACTTACGGTTTCCAGTTCTTCAGTTAGATCAGCCAAGGATTGAGCCTCAGCTTGAGTCAAACTTCGTCGCAAGGGAGATTGCAATTCCTCCATCAATGCCACCCGCTGGCTCTCCAAGATTTTCACATTTGATGTGATTGAAGAAAGCGATGTTTCCTTCAGAATACAATTATTCTGGCAGGTTAACAGTTGGAGCAAACAAACCTTTTTCGAAATCAAGTCTTCAATTTCCTTCTCTTCTTTCAGCTTGCTGCGCTTCTCAAGCAGCAACGGTTCTCTCCCATTCAGAATTGCATCTTTACGAGCTTCAGCAGCCATCAATTTGTCACGAACTTTAGTTATATCTTGCTCCAACGCAAGGATTTCAAGTTTGATTCTTTCAACTTTGGTTGTTTCCTCGTTTAGGCGACCATCCCAAGTCTTGAAGGATTTAATTGCCTCCAATTTCGATTTGCGAGAATCGTGATAACCTCCGGTGAGAGAACCTTTTCTATCAGCACGATCCCCTGATAGAACAGTAGATGAGTTTCGAGGAGTTTCCATAAAAATGTGAAACCTTCATAGGTGACAGCGGTCAAGCCATCTTGTCTGGCATACTGGGCTGCCAAAGAAAGATTCGGACATATGACAGCTTTACCGAATACCTTTGATAAAACGTCAAAGAAAAGTTTTCAAGTAATTGCTTTTTGCACCTGAACAAAAGCTTTGTGATACAAGGGATCATATTGAAGTCTCGAAAGCATCGGAATCATATCATTTGTTGCCATTGGCAAATTGTCCGTTTTCGGCTTCAGACGATTTAGTGGCATGAAAGTGACTCGCCCAGATCGGTCGCGGTTCAATGCTTGCAATAGCAGCGTTGCAGTATCGTCCGTGTCCACGACAACATGGAACAGGCTGAAAATAATCAAGCAGTTGTCACTTATTTACATCTCACTGGAAACCTTGCACCACCGACTACTTCCACAGCCGTTTTGTATCGCTCATCTACATTGAAGAGCTCGTACAGCGGACCGTAGACACCTCGCAAATTTTGTCGCGCTGCGATCTTCTTGATGGCCTGCAACCCCGATGAAGTGTTCTTTGCGTTCCGAATGAGAAATACTCAAACACAACGCAATTAAATGTTACCCTATCAATTCCTGACATAAGAGTGCGCTCGGCTTTCGCTCGTTCTTCTTTCGCAGTTTCAAGAGCGACGGATGACCTTTGCTCCTCTCTCCATAATTCTCTAAGCTTGTGTCAGTAAAGACCCACAGCAAAAGTTACTACTTTCGTCTTTCATCCATTTGACTTCGTTCAAACTTCAGTGCGTCGAGTTCACTCACAATATCTTCCATACTGTGCTTCCTTCCTTCGATTTGCTCCGAAACAACATTTATTTCCTCGCGCACATCCATCAACCTCCCATGCAACTCATTTAGATCACCGGAGAGAGTTGAAATTTGCTTGTTTGAAGTCTCCAAAGTCGTTGCAAGGGAGGTTATTTCAGAATTCAGAAAAGTGTCTCGTTCTTGCTTGCTCTTATACTGCTTAGACCTTCCTTGTTTGTCAAGCAGCGCTTGCTTTGCTGTTTCCAGCGTTTGTTTCCTGAAGAATCATTAGTTTTGGCAATTTGTTAACGCCTCGATACATTTCCTTTGACAAGCGCTCAGCTTCTACTGCTTCAACATATAGTGGCAGGATACTTGCAAGCTCTGTTTCTTTCGATTGGATAAGCTTGTCTATATCTTCCAAATCTTTCACAAGTTTTCTCTGAGTCTATTCAGTCTCGGTGCAGACATCAAAGAAATTCCAACCTTGTTTTCATCGCTTTGCAGATTCGATTCCTCCAAGTCTTTGACGATCATTTCCAGAGTAGCAAAAGCCTTCATATGGTCTTGTCGATCATCGTCCAAATCCGCCCGTTGTCTTTTGAGAGTTTCCAGCCGCAGTCGATGAGATCGGATCTCCCCTTCTAGTTGTAGAATGATTCTTTCACGCTGCAAAAAAGCCTGCTGTCGTTGGCTTGACACATCAACTTCAAGTTTCCGAGAGTCTTCAAGCTACGTTCTATGATCAGCATGCAATGAATTAACTCATCGAGACACCAACATTCTCCAAACTCGAGTGCACTTCAATTTGCTCTCTGTGGAAAAGGGTGTATTCGGCGCTACGTTTCTCTTTATCCAGTTCCTGAAACTCCTTTAACTCTGCTTTCTCTTCTTCGAGCTCCGCAAGCCTTTGCTCAATGTACTCAAGCAATTCAGAAATTTTTGTCCTCTTTGATTCTGGATCAGGTTCAGCAGGTGCTTCCAAATCCAAAATTCCAAGCATTTTACCTGTTTCATCCATGATCTTCAAGCTTTCCTGACGGCGGTTTTCGTACACCCTCGTGCCTGCTACTTCTTTGAGAACTTGGAGTCTTTCGGCGTCCTTTGCATTTGTCAAAGCAGTTATCTGCGTCGATATCAGCCAAAGCGAGCAATAAGAGGCTGTGACTCACTCGGCCTTGTGGAACGATGTAGTACGGATTCGAACGAGAGAAACCTGCACTTTCGAGAAGATTCATAACATCCGTCTTCCTGAAACATGTATCAGAAGAATTACAGGAACATTGAGAGAACAAACGTGACGGTTTTACGATCCAGAGAATACTCGTCTTTCTTTAAGCCGATAGTTCTTCGCAAAACAACTTCATCCTTTCCTGTCTGGAAGCCAATGAAATGTCCGAACAGAAGAAAAAAAACTTCACGGAAAAGAGGTCATACAGGGAATCGTGCATCGATATTGTCAAAGATGACCTCGACATATGCAGAGATCGTGGCAGGACCCGTTCCTTCCTGTTACTTATGAATGGATGTGTTGTTGAAACAGCACAAACATGCAACAACGCCTGACGCTCTTCTCGAGTCATATTACTGTACGCATCACTGAGCACAAATCGAATTGCTTAAAAAGCGATGTTTGTCGGAAGAACGCAGTTCATTCGGACATACCCCAGAAAAAGTTCGATTTGCCCGAGCCATTTCGACCAACTGGCACAGAATGTCGATATTAGGCTGGATAGGATGCTGCGAAAGCAAACCGACCTATCACGTTGTGGCGTTTGCTGAAAGGCTCGATCGAAGTTTGATCTTTGTAGCTTTTAAAGCCTTGGATGATGATCTACAAAGGATGGGATTCAATGATGAATGCCGACGGAGAATTCACAAATGGGCTGCGGACTGAAGCCGACACCTGTTTGATGTGCATTGAACCAAGATTTCTTCCAAAATCCAGGTCATCCATCAACTTTGCTCCTTTATTTCGTAGTCCTAATCGGCATTGTAGACGTCGCCATCACCATATTCATCCTTGATATCCTTTCCGCCGTCATTTGCTTTATTACTTCCACCACCTACCAGTGTTTTTGAATTTCATCCAGATTACTTGTGTTTGGGCAGGGCTCGAAATCACAAGCAATCCGAAGTTTCATTAATATGCTTCTACACCCTTTAAATTTACTACCCAGTGCTTATAGATGGTTTCTCCTTTTTGATACTTTTGTTCATATGCATGCCGTTTCCGTTGGAAACTTCGGGTTTTTGGCTGCTAAAACCATCCCGGCGATACAGGTCCGTGTTTTACAAACATTTTAATTCCAACGATACGGCCTCTAAATCACGACAAAAAGAAATGTAGAAAGCGAGAATTGAGGATCGAATCGAAAAGTCTGCGAATCAAATAAATCCCACTGAAGAGGTCAATAAAAATGATTGAAACTTCGGAAAGTCTCCATCTAGATTCAAGAAATTTCAGCCGCGGTAAAATTGCTGTCGCGAACGGCAATTGATCCACATAGCCAATCTAAATGGACAGTTGCCAATGTAAACCGTTCTCTCCACCACTGAACCTTTCAATTCAATTTATTCATGAATCAATGCAGTTGCTCGCTATAAAACGCGATGATAATATTCCCAATGAGCATCAAAGTTGTTTAATCCAGGTCAACTTCAGAGACTATCCGCTGCAAGGTCGCAACTCTCACACCCAAAGCCCGGAACTCGTCTTTGCTGAGCTCACTCCGGGTGCGCATTTCAACCAGATCCTGCCGCTTGTGCTGCGATTCGATCAACGCCCGCTGGAACTGATTTTGAAACTCCCAAATCGCCAATCGCAACACTCTTCGAGTACCACGGGCAATACGCTCTGAGTTTGCTGTTACGAGCTCTGCAGACTTGAAATGAGATTTGATTTTTCCAAGAACCTTCCGATCAATAAGATTTCTCATGTCCGAAAGTGAATAGAGGAAAAGACCAACACCTTCCGATAAATTCGAAATCCGCCTTAGTTAATTTAAAAGAGAACGCAAACTAACCAGCCAAAGTCAACCCCAAGAATGCCGTTTTCCCTTTCATTACGACTTGATCATTTTTCCACATTCCAAAAGTCACGCTGTGATATCCAAACGCCCCGCCGCATATCATTCCTAACGAAGGAAAATACTCTTTCAGAACTTCAATTTTGTCCTGCATACGGTAGTGAGTGAAACCGTTATATCCAGAAAAACAGTACCATCATGTCGAAGAAGTCACCGAGCTCCATGGGGACAAACAACGACATTGCGGCAGCCCTCCCGGCTTCGGCACTGCCATCTTCAAACGCTGTGGTAACAACAGACATGTCTACCACCGGAGGGCTCTCCATACAAGACTGCGCCATGGCCTCTATGTTCTTCACACAACCAACACTGCTTTTCACCGCAAAATCTTCGCAACGGCGCAGACGCACGGCGGCAAGGCGATAAACCGCATTCCTCAAATCTCGTGCATATTGCCACATTCCCAATATTCCACCCCATTCGACGTCTTCAACGTGAGTCCCCACTCCTTCGATAAAGTTAGAAAGTTGGTCTCGCGCGAACGCTTGCGTTCGAGAGGCAGTTTCGTCTATGGTGCGGTCAAGATTGTCGAGGAACTGCTCTTTAATTCGCAGCATTCGTTCATATGCAGGTGCGCTGTCAGTCAACTGCGTCGAAATTTCCACAGATCTACTTTCACTGAGTGCATAGTTGTAGTCGCATAGAATCGAAAAATCGTTCAAGAGATTAGCCATATAAATCTTCGCAGGATTAAGCTTTGAGCGAGCCCGCTTTTCGAGAATGAAACTGCGTAAATTGTCTTCGAGGCATACAAAATCTTTGTACGACTGAGCGTCCGCTGTTTTATCCAAAGTTTGCTTTGCAGCCACGAAGTGGACCAACTGATCGGCGTGAGCATAGGTAAGCGGCGAAATCTCGGCAATTTGAGCAAGAATATCTCTCTTGCAACGATCTTTGCGACGAATTTGGTCGAACCGATTCACCACGATGAAAATATAGGCCTTTTCCTTGCCTGCGTTTCGCAGAAACTCTTTTCCCTAACAAAATGATCAAAATCACACAAGATTGACGTAGCCATACCGATAAAGTGAAATGATTTTCCGCGTTCACTACAAATACTATCACATCGATTTCTTCTTGCTGCGCCATCAGTGATGTCGTTTTCATCGAATCAATGTTGAGACCGGGTGAGTCAATGAGAGAAATATCAACTATGCCGTTGTTAAGAACGGACTCTTCCTTCGGTCGGCCATCATGACAATATACCTTTATCATAAAAGGTATCATCGTCCGGAACTGCAAATGATCTAACCTTCAGCATCTCGAAACCAGCCTCGTTTTCTTCGACAACTTCCCGCAGGCCGTTAATTGAAAATGCAACATACGTATCCGGATCATTTGGATTATACTTAGACGCATCTTTAATTCCATGCACTTCTTCGACACCATTGTTCTGTACAGAGTCGACAACCTCACAGAAGAGAGCTGTGCATGGTTGCTGGTCATCAGGCACAATGTGCCGACGCAGCAGAGCATTCACAAAGGTCGATTTTCCTTTTGTCAGTCAGTGGCAATCGTTAGCATCATTCTACTCCACCTCCGTTCAAATCGCCCGTCACAAGAACTCGCGAGCGAGTGTCCTCGATACGTAAAAGAAGCCGAGAAGTGTGCGATTGAGCCTCTGAAAGCTTTTGCGCCAGAAGATGCGTTTCGATATCGCCCGACGTGGAAGTGAATCCTTGGGGGCCGCCAAGGACCGTCAGGGACTGGGCGCCATTTGGTTCAGAAGATCCTGGAGGAACACGAAGCACTCCAGAAGCGAAGGAGCTGAGATCACTCAGTATTTGGGAGCTCTGCTTGAGAAGCCCGAGCATCCGCGTACGCTTTTCAGCGAACAAGCGGTTCTGGGCATGTGCTGATGGAGCCTGGTGCTGCAAATATTCCGTGGTACCGTTCGATAGGACGGCATCCTCTGCAGACGAGGATGAGCTTTCGGTGCGTGATGAGGAGCGAATGACGTTGGGAGCCATTGCGGCAGATTTATGAGTCGATCAAGCAGGCACTTTACTGCATTCCCTCCATGTCCAGTGCTTCGCCCCACAGTTCTCGAAATGCGGAGGCATATCGAGCCCAACCATGAGGGTGATATTCACTTCCGTCATCCTCGTGTGAAATCAATCCCCGCTCGTCGAATTCGCGAAACACATTCAGAAACAAGGTCTTGTCCCGCATGCCAAGTGCTGGCTCCAAAAACTCCGATGGCGCAAAAGAATCCAACGTGCCGAAGTCGATGGCCGCCTCCAGAGCGTCTAACACCTGATTTTTCTCAGTTTCGAAGAGTGAACGACTTTCTTACCTTCCCAGCTTTCAAAAAAGCAATAACGACTTCCTCCGTCATTCTTAGCCGTTTCAACATTTCTATTCCTGCATGGAAATCATTCATTAATTTAACATTCCCGTGCAGCAGCTTCGCGGTGGCAGAAAAGGTCGCTGATCCAGCCTTTCCCTCTAACCAGCCGATTGTTTCTGAGAGCAACTGATTTGCAACCAACTCTGAATCCGAAATTGCGTTTGCTGATATCAATTGGCACACGATTTCACTTTGATCCAATCTTAAATGCGTGGACACAATTAGCAATTCAATTTCTTGTTTTTCTTTTTCAGGCCAAGCACTTCGGCCATCTTGCCGGCTATTTTTCGATTCGTACTGACTCACTCTTGAAGCTGAAAATACTCCAAGGCATTCCACTAATCTTCGGAGGTGCGACTCGTCAGCATATTCGTAGGCAAGTGGTTTGAATACCCTGTTCATCAATTCGCTAACAGTAAACCAAACACCGAGCACTATATTCATGGGTTGGTTATCGATTGAGCGAGTAGAAATCCATCCAACATTTCCAAGAGTATCAACCTCACGACCCACAAAAATGTCGAAGTCAGCAACAACATTGAAGGCCTCGCGAATCTTCTCCACAGAGGTTCGACGTGCTACGTTACCACGGCAAAAGTCTTCGACTTCTTTTCGTAGAACTTCCATGGTGAGGTTGACCGCCTGACTTTCGCGCTCGGTGACGTTTCGTCGCAAAAGGAATTTGACTATTTCTGGCGCGGGCTTTCCTTGCTGCTCCAGAAGAGTCACTGCGCCAGCCAACTCTTGTGTTATTTCAAACGCCGAAACCCTTGCAGTTCTTGCTGAAGATATGATGTAATGCGGAAAAATGAACTGGGTATCAGAATGCGCATCTGATGCACTCATCAGAAACAGTTCCAAAAAGCAGAAGCTTACAAAGAGATTTGAAAACTCCACCCTCAGCGCAAATAAGCAACGGTTCCATAATGGGAATATCCTTAGAATCAAAGTGCAGTCTATCGGTGTCCAATAACCCTGGCATCGATTGCTTCACGTCAAAAACCAAATATCCTTCAGCGATGGTATTGTGAACAAGAATTAAATTGTCTATAACCGAAACAATATAGTTTCCCGGTTTCTGCAAGTTCAAAAAACAGAGAAAAGACACAGCTGACGGTGTGATGCGATAAACAAACAATTGTGGAATAGCTCTCTGCCCATTTTTCGCGTCGGGGGAAAAGACGTAAAGGCAGCAAAGCGAGTCGTAGCTGCATTCGTTGTATCAATTGCAGAAGGAGCACATGGTATAACATAGCATAACGTACATTTGCGCTAACTGAAAATCACGCTTCGAAATTTTGACAGTTTCTGTTGAGTTCCCAGTACCCCACAGTCGTGATATAGCTGTCGAAAACCCAAATCCGAGCGAATCTCCAATTGATGGCCCGGAGTCAACATTAATAGGCGGAAATTCTACAACCCCACCACGGCGAGTTGCCAAATGGAGAAGGGACACCTCTGAAGTCGATCCACTATATATTGCCAACAGTGAATGCGGGGGAGAATAGATGCACCATGATACTGTCAATTTGATAGTCCGCCGGTGAGTAAACTGCTTTCGCGACTTGCTCATCTACCCATTCAACGTAAATGCTCAAGAAGTTCACTTGCCCTTACCGAGTAGAAGTCAAGTCCATCATTTGAAATAACAAAAAACTCATCCGATTCCTCAAACCGCGTCCATTCCATCCCGAGGATGGCGTGAGAAGCTTTGCGCAACTGGCGGCCCTCATGTGAAATCTCAAACGCGAGAGTGTTGGTGCGACTAGGGGCTCGCATAAATGGCCCAAGCGAAGAACGACGTGGGTCATCCTGTTCGTCGGAACAATTCGGTGGAATCAGTTTGTGTATTTGCTGAGGCCGTGCAAATGCAAGGTGGTCAGAGGAACAACCATCGCGGAACCCATACCACTATTCCAGTCGAAAGTACAAGGCCAAGCCAGATTCCTCGCCGACACCGTTTCGCTGCACGAAGGGAGTATCTCGCGTAACGAGGCGGAAGCAGCGCCGTTGCAGATCCGCATGAGATGCGTAAGGAGCTTGGGGTGTCTGGAGAATCCGACGACTCGTGGTGATTGGCCGAAGGAACGGCGTGAACCGCTATCACACTTCGCGCATGCGTGTCTAGTATGAGGGTGGTGATATCACCTGTCAGATCTGAGACCATCGGTTCAACGCAGTGTGCAACTGGGCTGGCGTCGAGAGAGACCGACATTGCAACAGAAGACTTTATTGAGACAGCCCATCTCCCCATACCGACATCGCACCCTTCTCGCCCATTTGAGCTCAGGCTCTGTTAACCTTCACGGCTTTGTTGGCCAACTGGATCGCACGCTTCTTGGTCAAGCGCGCAGCAGGGGCAGCCTCCGCACGCGGAACCTCCTTCTCGGCCTCGACGAGAGTCAGTTCAACATGGCAAGGATGGCTCATGTATGGGTTGATTCTTCCGTGCGCACGATAGGTCCTGCGGCGCTGAGGAGGAGCTTGATTGACTTGAACGTGACGAACAACCAAATCGTCGATGGACAGACCCTTCACTTCGGCATTCGATTCGGCGTTCTTCAGAAGGCCGAGAACAAACTCAACGCTCTTCACAGGCCACCTTCCCTGAGTAGCGCCAAACTCCTTCGCTTGTGCAGTACGACCAACACCTCCGCTGAACCGTCTGAACGGAACACAGCGCTTGTGATCCTTGACAGCTTCGAGATACTGCACAGCCTTCTTCAAAGTAAGACCCTTAATGGCCGCAGCGGTTTCGCGGGTGTTCTTAAAGTGGACACGAAGGTATGATCCGCGTGCCTTCACAGCTGCAATTATCGAATCAGAATTAAGCATTGCGCAAGTCCAACTAACATTTCGAACTGGTTTCGGTGGCAGAGTAACGAGCCCTGAGAATGAGAATAAATATTTGAGTTTGACGTGCATGACATTAAGCCCAAGGTATGTATCCCCATTCATCCCTTCTTCAAATCAGGCTCAACCGCCGTAAAGCATGCGCGTTTGCTTCCACTAACATCAATCCAAGGATGCGATGGCCGACGATGATGAGGATGAACGAAAGAAAGGAGTGAAACATCTGGTATTCAACTCCGAGTAAAACCCGAATAATAACGGTTCCTTCCCAATTCGGGATGATGGCCGGAATAGCTTCAAGCCGTATCCGCCTCAGAAGGAGGAAGTGGGAGGGTACAGCTTACATTTTCGGTTTTTGACAACAAACAACAGTCACTTGAGCTGCCCAATCATCCGCATCAACAGTAACCAACAGAATCAATTTTCAGATCACGCCCAATCAGCTTAACACCGTTATTAACAACATTGTCTGGCAGTCCGAATTCTCTGAAAATCGTCATCTGTAGCAATATCGACAATTTCACCGTCATTCATGCTGAAAGACACAGAAGCATACTCTGGCACCGCCGTAATAATGCTTTTGGTGCAATCTTCTGCGTATTTTCTGTTTTCACTGCACATAAAAAGTTCTGTTCATTCCTAAAAACAGTGGTTTGATAGGAGCAAGGTATAAGACTAAATGAAGAGTAAAGGAGCCGAAGCAAAAATGAATCAAAGCATTCAACAGTTCCTTTTGACTGGGACGCAGAAGCCGACCCCCCGATCAGAAATTCAAGCCAGATAATTTTTCTAACGGTTCCTTCATCAGACCACTATTTTGAGTGATTCTAGTCCAACAAATGCATTCGGATATGTTGGCTATGATGGGTTGTCAGAGGTGCTAAGTTTCAGAAATTATTTTTGTCCTGTCTCCCTAATAAAAATCTTATATCCACCAAAAAATCTCAATTAACCAAATAGTGAAAGGTAATCTGTCTCTAAAATTGCCGGCACCGGCCGGTTTCTCTTCGACAATTACTCAGCTGTTCTACCATTCTGTTGGCCAGAATTTGGCAATTGTTTGCATTTTAGTTATTCTTGTGGCGTAGTGGGCAGCTGCGTTGACTGCGTGAATTGCTTTCTTCTCGCCTATACTTTGCACTCGCTCGCGACCGTACTTTTCCGTTCAAAACGTCTTCATGACTTTTACCACTTCTGGCAAAGTTCCATACGGAGGTGTCTGGTTCAGTGTCGTCATAGGCTGCATCATCGACATCGCTTTTGGAACTTACACTCTTGTATTCTTTGCTAACCCGAAGATTTGCGGTGTCATCTGGCCAAATATGTTGAATCCTTCCCACTCGGAAAGTACAGCTACGCGGTGAACGTGATTGGCAGTCTGTTCCACGTGGTCATGTGCCTGATGTTCTGCCTGCCCACAGCCATGCTAGTCACTGCCACCAACATGAACCGCACAGTTGTTGCCATCGGTGCGGTGTTGCTTCTGATCTTAATTTCATACTTTGTTTGGGGGAAATATCACTTCTGGGGTCTGCAGAAGACATTGCGGAAGCAGAAGCCGAGAATTCGGCGGCATAAACGAAGTTTTTAAAGTCACCAGTTGAATAAAAATGTAGTAGGAAGGAAGGAGTTCGTTTATTTTTTTCTATTTCTTGAATAAAAGCTCATGTTTAGAAGAACCTACACTGTTCTTGCCCAACTTTCGTCTACTTCGGAATCATCGGTGCCGCTGCCTTCCACTTCAATTTCATAAGTGACATTCTTCAAACAACCTGCTTAGAGCCATGGCAGCCGTCTCTCGTGAATTGCACCGCATTCCAAGTTGCTCTCCACGAGAAAACAGACACGGCCTATTCTCATTACTCGGAGCAATAAGAATAGGCTGATAGGCTGTGTATTTGCCAAACACTTGCTGTATCTTTTTCATCATGCACTTATAGTGGTCGCCTAAAGGTGTCTCTGAAAGCTTGGGTTCGAAGCAAAAGATCGGCTGCAACATAGGATGGGAACGACTGTCTCGAATATCGGCTTTGCCAACAACTCAAGGGTTGGTCGTTACGCAAACAACACATGTTTTGCTCACTTTGAAAAACAATCGGGATTTTCCCTTGCTTAACCTTTTTCTTGTATCAAGAATAGTTTCATCAATCATCTTGACGAGAATCAAGAGACTGCCAAATTGCTCTTGAAGAAATATTTTGTTTTTCCCTTCCTGAATGACCACCTTCGCGGCGAGAAGAGCGCAAAGATGGAGATAAGGGAAGGGGCTTGAAAAGGCCAGTGGGAACTCTCCACGAAGTGTTTCCCTGAAAACAAGGGAGACATCATGGGAGAAAGGACAGATGGGTTGACTGGAAAAGGGAGAAGAGAGTAGAGAAGGATGTGCCTAAGGCTACTATCAGGCTCCGGCCGTGGATAACAGAGGCCGGTGTCAGCGATCCCAAGACAGCGCAACTGGCTCAGTCTGGCACCTTCTCAGTTCTCGCAAACCCCCGGAGAGCAGCGAAGAGGGCGAGATAAGTTAAAAGGGCGTTTTGTGGAAGAAAAAAAAAGGAAAATCCCTTCCACAGGTATGGGGGAATGAAGTTGTGGTGGAGAAATCGGTGTTCCAAGCGATGTCCACTGATGGTAGCGACAGCGACAATGACGGCATTCCGCCCAACCTCAACAGGTTGAGAGACTTCGCCATTAGAGACTGTGGAAGCAGTAGCGCGAAGACGCTCACCATTCACTCCTTCGGGCACAGATTCGGTCCATGGTCTGGCAGCCCACTTGATGCACACTTCAACGCTCGCACGTTGCCAAACCCACCCAAACACATCCGCGCCTCCTCAACCGGCCTCTCAAAAAACTTGCAAGACTCCTTGCATGCCCTCTCTGCCACTCAAGTGTTCCTTGAGAATATTATAGCAACTATGAAAGCCCTCCTCGACAACAAGGACCACGTTATCGTCGCCGTCGGCTGCGAGATGGGCCGCCATCGCAGCGTTGCAATCTGTGAGCAGCTATCGCGCGTTGCGTGGGACTCTGACGTGCTTGTCGAAGTGCACCACCGTGACTTACACCGGAACAAGAAAGAACGGTCACGTTGAAAAGTATAGCCACGAAGATGTGTACGGTCAGAAGGATGTGATCGCCTGGAACTAAATATATGCTGAGCTTCTTACGCTGTGTAGATCAATTGCTGTCTTTCTCTTCTTGAACGGAAGAATTGAACGAAAACCCAAAACCTTCTGGATATTATTCTTTACAAATTCGGCGTGCCAGATTCGTTGAATGGATTTGGCAAGGTGATTATGTTCTTAACTGTTTCTGAACACTAGTCGTGCAACATTCATGAGACTATCTGAGTCCGCACGTGCTTTGACTGCCATAGAGCCAAAATAGTCTGATAAAGAGCTGGTGCCGGTGCTTGATAGGGGCACTCTCTTCTTTTTCTGGTGAACGTTGAATGAAATCGTGGTTTCCGTCACAGCATCCTGTGCGGTGCAGAATAGCGTTCATTCCGGCATCCAATATATCGGGACGTGCATTATCTGTATTGAGACAATAGCCTCTCACAAGGGATCTGGGCTTAGCACTGTTGCCAGTGATCAAATATGTCCTGGAACTGTACGCTTCAATTTGTCCATTTTCCGTTCCTTTGTTTGCCTGGGGAGGACCGTTTCTCTACACTCACTGCATTCGATGGCATGTCTGGTCCTTCCTTGCCCCCGTTCAAGCGCGATTCGATTACTCATGCCCACACTTAACACGCCCTCGAAATTATCATGGATGTTAACGAATGTTCACCAATATGCTACTGTTCGTCTATTCTTACGCCATTGCTTTACAAATATACACTACGATCACCTCTGGAGCTCGACCTTCCGAAAGGAAAGAAAACCGGAGCGCAATTGGGTGTTGGCGAAGAAAATCTGGCAGGACAAATCAAATCTGCTCTCGGATATGATTGCGTCAACAATGACACTGTCTTGGAGCTTATTCGCGGACTTCGTTTGCATGGAGACAAACTTTTGCGTCAGCTGAAGGAAGAAGATTTTTACCGTGCTCAATTGGGACTTGGACACGCTTATTCTTCTACAGAAGTAAAGTTCAACGTGAATCGAAGTGACAATATGATCATTCAAGCTATCAATTTGCTAGATCAACTTGACAAAGATTTCAATCCATTTTCAATGAGAGTGAGGTTTTGTTTGTTTTGACACGAGTAGTAACTGTTTAGCCAACATATAGAGAATGGTACGGATGGCACTTTCCAGCACTGGTGAAAATTGTCAATGATAACAAGGGACTGGATGAGAGGTATGCGTGCAAACGAGCGCGATATTCAGTGAGAGAAATCACGCGATGAGCGAACGACTCGATTTTGGTGTGATCAACTTCGCTCATGTCGATGCCCATTGAAGATTGCGCAGCAGCAAGGACTCGCTGTGCTTGGAGTTCATCTTAATTCAAAATAGCTTCAAGCTTTGGCAAGGAAGCCGTTGTCAACTCAGCTTTTTTCGGACGAACTTGCAGCAGCGCGCGTATAGAAGATTGCTCCGAACCTTTCAGCTCTGATTGGGGAAATGGTTGGCGCGAGACTCATTACCCATACAAATCTCTTTAAATATCCTGCGTCAACAGTCCAGATTCTGGGAGCAGAAAAAGCCCTGTTTTGACTCGTAAAACCAAGGGAAATACCGCTAAATACGGACTCATATACCACAATGCCTTCATCACATGAGCCGCCCCAAAAAACAAAGGCCGAATCTCACGAATACTTGCAAACAAGTGCTCCATCGCATCGCAATCGAATGCTTTCTCAAGAAGCCCACGAGCAAGTTTGGGAGTATGCTTCGCACGCAGGTTGAAGATCGCCTCAAATTTTGCGAAGATGGTACTACTCCGCGCAAGAATGTTGAAGTTATGGGTGTGTAGTAAAGGTTGTCGCGGATGAGAATGAGGAGGGCGAAGTTTTGCTGGCACCTTCGACAGTTGTGGCCACCTCCGGGAATCGCAAGAGCACCGAGGATGAAGGCGAAAAGTCCAAGAAAAAGAAGAAAAGGAAGGCGTCACGGCCGATTCAGGTGGGTTTTATTTTTCTTTTTTTTTTTTGTTTATTTTGCGTGCACGTTTTCTCATTCTTTCGGCAGATGAAAGGATCTGGAGGAAAAACATTCCGCATGTAACTGAATATCGGGTTATGGGCAATAAAGTAACTGTTGCGTTTTGCAACTCAGCATTTTAAGTGTGTTCTGAATATAAAGCATTCATTATGCCACTGCGCAAACGCTGGCACTCCAACAAAAAATTGCCTTACGATGAGAATTGAACATGGCGCATGAAGTTATGGTTTATTGCAATATCACCGTCCCTTTTCCAGCAAATCTTTCGCTTCGTTGATTTTCGATGCTAAATATGGTGAACCGCCTCTGTCAGGGTGGTTCGCAAGCATGATCCGCCTGTGTGCGTCTTTGAGTTTGTTCGCAGGGGTCGATTCCTTCACTCCTAGAATCAGCGCCGCCTCCCGCACAGTCATCTTCGAGTCGAAGCCGCCCTTATAGAATCCTGCTGCACTAGCGCTCTTCTTGAACACTGCCCGGTACGCTGCGCCCGCAAGGATGGCACCGCCAGCAACAGCGGCGCCAGCAGCGATGAACGAAGCCATTTTCTTTTTTTTGTCAAAAACCACGACCATTTACGAACATCGCGCACCACCGTCCGGGCAACAGCGTGCCACCCCCTCGTGTCACCCGACATCGAAAACTTTGTCACGTTTTAGGTGCATGATTGTGAATTATACTCAGGCAGCTCAACAGTGGAATGAAAACTGTTCTCAGTGATTGTCTCTTACAAGATTCATTCCAATCATGGTTGATTTGGGGAACGGATGAGACAGGCAGATCACCTGGATACATGATGAGCTTCCCATTGTATTCTGCGTCAAACGTGTTGATTCGGTTGACCGGCACAACTTTATTCTTTGTATTTTCAGCACCAGCGATTCATGAATGGGTTTCATATTTTGCCAAAACAAAAAGCAGCTCATCGTTTTGAATAAAATTGGATTAAACCCCTCTATGACAGCAGAGTTTAATTGTCCTCTTTTTTTATATTTATTTATTTATTTATTTATATATTTCAAGAAAGCGCGAACAACACTGGACTCTTTCAGATCTTAATAATGGTACTCCATTGTTGAAGAAATGTGAATGATTGTGCCCATCAGCAAATCAGCACTGTGAGTACATCAAAGAAATCATCTTGCAACACAGACAGTCTCAGTTCATAAATGCCAAAGCAAATTGACAGATTTGAGATAGAGACTTGAATTGTAGCTTCGTACTTGATGCTGCCCCTTCTTCCATTCAGCAGTATGCCAATTCAAATTGAATTCACACAATCTTTCAAAATTACAGCACACAGACTCGTAATTCATCTGCCTCCTTGGCATTCATAAAGCTTTTGTGCACATTGTCAGACTGATGTGTCTTTAGTGCGATGATTCTGCGATGTGAGTGCGAAAAAAATTCGAGCAATTAGACCGAGTCGCGCGGTGCCTCTGTATATTCAAGGAGAATTTACCAGTGTTTTAAAAGCCGTCTCCCTTGACCCCTTCTCTGTCGATACACTCTGAATCTTCCTGACAAGATTTTAGTGAGCAATGTAAGAATTGTGCCTGAACAAACAGGTAGCTTATTGTTTTCATCCCGAAACATTTTCAAATGGACACTTGTGCCCCAGACATGTCAGTATTGTACATAAGAGAGTTTATATTTTGGTTTTTCTCTGAGGCGATGAAATAAAATCGTGGGATATTTTTAAGATATTATATTACAAGTTTGTATCGGAACTCTTTCATTTTTTGCAAAATTTGTAAATTCATAGTAGATTCAGCACAGAATCTCTATTGCTCTGATGTGTGGTGGTGCAGAAACTACGAGTTTTTTATCCTTAAGGCCCGCACAAAAAACTGATTTTTGCACGCGTGCTTTTTTGGACTTCCTCTGGAAACTTGGCGCGGAGACAGCAACTACTACCTTACAACTAAGGCCACAAAGTTTTTCTGGCAGTGCTGATGGATTTAGTATTTTTAAGTTGAAACTTTTGTTGCTTAGCTTGGACTAAGCTTCAATCAGATCGATAGTTTGAGGAACCAAAAGATGGCTTGAGCGATCTCCAGCGGAAACTTCATATTCCATTCAAAATGCTTCATGATTGACCTATCGGTCGATCTTTGAGCCAAAGACTGTTGGATGGTAGCGATTCTTTTTTTCAACTACGTGTCAGAAAATGCAATTCACCATAGAGCCATGCCTGATCAGCTTATATCGATTGCCGAAGGCTGTTTTCAACATTCATCTCAGTTGATTGCAGCATAATACTCTTTGTTACAGAACGCAACTAGGGCTAATTTTATTCAAGTGCGAGTTAAATGCGTTTGAAGAAGGGCGAGAAAAATCGGATTTAGGCAGCTTGCAATGCAATAAACAAGCTGGTGTCACTGGCTATCCGCTTAATCTCAGATCCGGCAACTGGATCTTCCACAGCAACGTTCATTTCCTTCAACTCGAGCAAACTCGGTTTTGCAACAAGCACTGGGCATTGGCAGTGGCGCATGAAGTACTCGGAGTCAGAACGTCCGAAAACACGCTGCAAGCCGTGTCCTTCTGCAGCAGATGCAGCCAGAATCAACGAGGCTGCCTTCAAAGCCTCTACTTGTTCTACAATTGCCTTGCGTTGGTTGCCATGCACAAGCACCGTCTGCACGTGGAAGTTCTTGGCGGCAAGAAGTTCCGAGTATTTCTCCAAAAGACGTGATCCGCTGGATGATGTGCTGGCGGTGTCGGACTCAGCGGATGCCGACGCGTGTTGGAAGTAAATATCGCCGTTGGCGCTTGTGACGAGTTCACCGGAGACAACCGGTTGGGATGACTGCAC
>JADHYT010000386.1:0-19936 GCA_027604725.1 Entophlyctis luteolus
AGTGGAGTTCCACCGAATGACTCCACAAGCATGGTTTGCCATTGGAAATTGTTTAAGCTTGAAAAAAGAGCATGACGAAGATAAAAAAAAATTAAAACAAACAAAAATAAAAAACAAAACGCGCCCTCGCAAACGCCCTCGCACACGCCCTCGCACACCGCGGCTTCCTGCTCCTCATCCGACGACGAGCATGCGCGTGCGCGTGCGCACTCCGCGCCGTCCGCTGCTTCCCAACCTCCTCGCATTCACGACGCTGCCGCCTTCAAGTGCTTGTTCCACGTCGGCGGGATGCTGATGGCTGGCGCTGGATAGCGCCCCTGCCCCTGGAAGCTCCTGTCCATCCACGGCGCATGCGGACTCGTGCACCCCTGGAGCTCCGGGCACCACGTCAACACGAACCTGCAGTCTCGGTCGTAGTCTTTGGCTTGCTTCATAATGTTGAAACGCCTGCCCTCGATCGGGTCATTCCCAAGGCCTGCCACATACAACCAGTTTCCGTAGTTCGAGCATGGATCGTGATCGATCAAGTTACTTTCGAACCATTCTGCACCCTTTGTCCAGTCGATATTCAAGTCCTTCACCAGAAACGACGCCACATTTTGCCGCGCTCTGTTTGACATAAAACCGGTCGCCAACAGTTCGCGCATTGCTGCATCAACAAACGGGATGCCAGTTTGCCCCATGCACCACTTGTGGAATAGCAGAGAATCATTCTCAAGCCAACGTGGATTGCTGTTGCCTCGAATGTTAAGTCCCCCTCGGTGGAATATCCGATTTCCAAACTTCAATGCCAGCAACTTGAAATAGTCCC
Source organism: Entophlyctis luteolus (assembly GCA_027604725.1). NCBI lineage: Eukaryota > Fungi > Chytridiomycota > Chytridiomycetes > Chytridiales > Chytriomycetaceae > Entophlyctis > Entophlyctis luteolus. Next base: position 812 of record JADHYT010000386.1, read on the forward strand.
TCCATAGCAGCTCAAACCAAACCCAGTAGGTGCTGTCATTTGCAGTGACTCGTTTCTCATACTCAAAAAGATCCTTCAAAATACGCCTTGCACTTATGAAACCGAACGCGAGATACGGACTGAATTTAGTGCTGTATTCGTGGCCTACCAGGCCGTTTCGAGTAACTTTATACTTGTCCACCTGTTGAGCATTTGTGTCAAATAGAAATCCACCTAACTGACAGAAAAACCCACACTGTTTGATGAAAGATAATAGTTCAAGCGTTTCAAGGCGTTTGCTTCACCCCCTCGGAGTGGAAAGGCAGTTCTTGAGTCATCAACTTTGACGAAGCTGTCCGGGTCGGGAATATCTTCGAAAACGTTGCAAGGAAGTTCTGGTGGCAGCAACGGTATTGTGCTAGGCGGAGGAAGTGGTTTTGGCACGTTGTATTGGCCAATTGAAGATTCTACACCTTTCCTAAAGTTGGTATAGACGTCAGGAAGGTTGGCAACAGAACCGAACGGCAAATCAGTTGGGGACAAGATTGTTGAGTTCCAAAATGCACACAAGCTGATTTTCCCTTCTTTTTCAAGTTTCTGTAGCTGCAATTCCACTGCCTTTTCTTCATAGGTGTACTCATTGCTTATATACACCACAATTTTTGAATACTGTTGGGAATAAAATGGCAATAGGAACTGTTGCAGAAGAGTACACGGATTGCCCTTGAAGTAGAAAAGCTTTGAGTTCTTTGTCAGTAGAGTCTTATTCAATGACTGCAGTCCGTCGAAAAGAAATCTGGAGGTCAAGTTACTGCGGCGGGGCATATCGTGATACCAAGTATTGGATGATAGATAATCAGCGAAGATTGGCAGAATATGGGAGCAGCGGTCACGGATTGCACGAGTCAAAGTGACATTGTCGTGCAGCCGCAAACTGAGTGAAATAAGAACGGCCAACGAACAGCATACATGTTTACGTACTCGTTTCTGAATAGAACGACCCCCAAGGATGACATGATTTCAAAGCTGATTCGAGTTTATTTTTTTTTATTTTCATTTACGGCTTATGAATTCTCCAAGATCCGAACTTCCTTGCTGGCACAAGAAACCTGGGACCGCAGACGGCAGTCTCCGCGGCGAGACGCCGGAAAGCTCCTTGACCATTCAGACAAACGCACATAAACAGTTCATCTTTTTCACCAAGCCAAAATCACGCGCACCCATCGGTGCCGGTGGCCGTGGCCGTTCCCGAGCCAAGCGGCCCGTCGAGATCGTCAAAAAACACAGACCCAATCGCATATCCCGCACACGCCGCGAGTATGAGGCCCACGTTGAATGTCATAACTATCAGCATCACAAGATACCTCAGCAGCACGCTGACGAACGTCAGGCCGCCATGCAGCGCACGGTACCACGCCTTGGCCGCGCCATAATGCGTGCGCGCGAGCCACGGCACCAGCACGCGCGGCACTTCCTGCCAGTTCCACACAACACGGCTGTCGCGCTTCGTCGCAAAGCCATCCCTGCTCTTCGCATCGTCTGTTCCGGCCCCTGATCCGTCGTCATCGTCAGCAACCGCGTGCGGCGGCTGCGCCGGTGCAGGCGGTGGTGCTTGGGTCGGGCCGGGCATCCCGTTCAGAATGGCATCAGCGCGCGACTTGATCAACTTGCGTTTGGCCGCCTCCACGCACACGGAGGCTGCAGCCAATACAGCCGTGGTCACGAGAGCGCCCAGATACTGGCCGGCGGACTCCGGCACGAAGGTGGCGAACAGGACCACATCGCAGATGGCCTGGTGCAGGAACATGGACCCGCACAGCGACGAGTCTGACGAGTCCGACGACATGTCGTCGGCTGCGGCGCCGCGCGACAGCATGAGCACCAGCACCGATGCCAGCATCATTGCTGCGCGGATGTGCGGTTGCATTGCCAATGTTTTCTGCGGCATTTTTGCTCATCTTGTCTTGCTTTGTTGCTGTCACTCTCACGTGGCGGCCAAGACCGAAGAAGCCGCCGCTGCCCGAACCGTCCGCCCCACACTCGCCGAACACATCAGCCGCAGCACTGAAGCCACCAGCGAAACCCGAAACACTCTCGCAAACACAAACAATCGTCATTCATATAAACCCCTACCGGGCTGCGGGAAACCACGTCAAAAAATTATTCTAAAACGGAAACTGAAAATTTTTCTTGCTCAGCTCGCAAAAGGTTCAAAAACAGAATCTCTCACACACGATGCACTCCGTTCATGCACAGGAATAATCAATGACAAGCGAGCAGATTTTATTAATCAAGACACAAGGATGTGCACAACGCCAGACGGAGTCAGTACCCCCAAATTCGTTATCAACGACGAGACGAGGTGCGGCGGCGTGTAGTCGACATGGTGCGCAGACACGAAAGAGTAATTGCTTGCCTGTGTTGCCTGGTCGACCTTCTTGTGTTCCGGTAGCTCAACATCCGACTGCGACAGCGGAAACATGCGCACGAATTTGTAGCTTGCGGTTTTGTTTTTGTTAGTTTTCCTGCGCGATTCTCGAAACTTTTGACTACCTCTCCGTGACAGCATAGAACGGTTTGTTTGCAGCCTTTGCAACCAGCGCAATCTGGTAAGTCCCCATCTGAAGAAAACACCCGTTAAAGAAAACAATAAAAAAAAAAACATGAATATTTCCACTAGCACAACGAGAAACGCAAGTGTTTACCTGATTGATCAGACCGCCGTTCTCAACGACGGCTTCCGCGCCGACAAGGACTAGGTCGACCTTTTCCATGACAAATCCGACGGCAGAGTCCGGAATCAGCTGCACGGGCACGCCGAGTTTCCTGAACGCGTTGACACTCTTTTCACTGCCGCGCAGGTGTGAGTTAACTGCGCTAGACAAAAGAAGAGCTGTGTTTTGTCTCACCCGTTCTTGGACGGCCGCGACTCCGTGACTATGGCCGAGAAGCGCTTATTCCGTTTCGCAGCAACCTCGAGCAGCATCATGACGACGCGCGAGTAAGAGTGTACGAGAATGACGCAGCCGTCCTTGATGAGGCCCACGCCGTAATCGGCAATCTGCGTCATGTATCCAGCGGCATTCGTGATGAAGTTCTGCTCAAACTCGAGAATCTTTTGCTTGCAAAGGTCGACGGAGATATCGTTGTAGTCTGTGTGGTTGAGCTGCTTGAGGAATGATTCACACCCGGCAATGATGGAGTAGTTTTTCGGGGAGCTGTTTTTGAGCTCGGCGCTGGCGTGCATGAGCATCAGAGTGAGTTCGGACATTGTAGAAGCTGTCAGCAGACGTTGTCGCTACGTCAGTTGCTTCTATTGACGTGCTTTCTATGGCAAACCTTTCTGGTTCTTGACAGCGGTGGCCAGCACGCGCACGGCGGCGACAGGCAGCGACAGATCGGGATTGTCGCGCACGAGATCGTCGAGCTGCGCGCGAATGCGGGTCGTTGCCGGCACGGTGGTCTCAGCGGTCTCAGCGGCCATTTGTTTGTGAACTCAGTTTCTCCTTGTTGCCGTACCCACGCGCTGGGCTACGACACACGACCCCATGCGGCACAACTCGGCGGAGCGGCCGCTCAGAATATCTCCTCTTGGCCCTCGATTGTTTCCTGCTCGCCAGCATCAGGAATCTCGAACCCATCGTCCGTCTTGTACAGAATGCCCTGCGCGTGCTCCAGAATCGCCATCGCGGGCGCATCAGCGGCGAAATCGCCGCCGTCGAGCTGCACCTGCATGTACAGTTCGATTTCGCGCAGTTTGGAAAAGTAAAATCCGCGCTCCTGCTCGGCTTGCTCGAGCGAGAGCTTGAGCTCGAGATTCTGCTCAGCCAATTCCGCGAGGTTGCGCTGGTACTCCTCTTCGATCTCCTGCTGCACGCGTCGGGGAACTGTTGGCGCGACTGGCTCGCTAATCGACAGAGGCAACAGAGTTGATGGTTTTACCACGCCTGCGGTGGTTGCTTTTCTTGACGAAGCTGCAGCCAGTGAATTCGTGCTCTTCGAAACTGACGACCGAATCGACGTGCTAGTTGCAGGAGATGGAGAGGCGGCACGACGAGCCAAAGCGTCATATTCGTCGCCCGGATAATACTGATCCCAGTACCTTTTTTTACATCCTTAAGTCTCAAAAGAAAACGGAAAGAAGCAGTAAATACTTTTTCATAAACTGCAAGAATTCGAGATTGTCTTGCATTTTGCAATGCACCAATCGTTCAATGGGAATTGCGTTGCCTATCTTGTGCTTGTCGAACACGGCCTGAAGCACTTTGAAGTTTGCCACATACTCATACTCGTGCTTCGCATTAAACTTCACTTTCTTCAGAGGTACCTGGAGAAAGCCGCGTTTTTTACAGCGATTAAGGACTGGTTATATAAGTGGAATCGGGGTTTTCGGCGCCGGACAATCTGGGACCCATCAAGAGGAACTGAATGGAGAGACGGTGGGTACATACGTCTCTGTAGATGGAATCCATGATAACACAGTGCACGGCGCTGTGCAAGAAGGTCAAAACGGTAGGGCGTACTTTGGCACTCACCCGGATCCGCACTGCTCGATCTTCGTCAGCCCCAGCTGCGACAGATCGTTGAGCCACGCGAGTAGCTCGACACGCGATTCGCCCATAAACTTTGTCTGTTACGGTTGGTGTTTGTTGAATTAATATCGATGTCAAAAGCGCTGCTGGAGGCTGCGACACTGGAGCGTACGACCACCACTGATGTCAACACCGAGTGCTCCTCAGAGTCCACATCCTTGCATCTAGCACAGCGGCAGCCATCGTCGGAGCAGCGCCGTGTGCGCTTCTCGCTGCCGCCGCCGAACTCTCCCTGTGGGGTCGACCCGTCTGCCGTTCATGAGCACGATGGGCTCCCTGGCCATTCTAGCGCCCACTCTACGTCCACGTCTATGGCGGAGATGGCTGCAGGGGCAGAGGGCCGCACGCACACGGTTTCAAAGTCGCTGTGGGCCGCAATTGCCCTGTGCTCGGTGTTTTTCGTGGTGGAACTTGTTGCGGGGCTATGGAGTGGCTCACTTGCCATATTGAGCGACGCGTTCCATCTGCTGTCGGATATTGCCGGTTTCGGCGTGAGCGTCTACGCAATCTCAGTTGGGCGGCTCGGTGCTACCAAGCGTGAGTCTTCCCTTAACTTCCCGGCCATGCCCTATGACATAACAAATTAATGGCAGATTTCTCGTTTGGATACAAGCGTGTCGAAGTCATCGGAGCTCTGATATCGACGCTTCTGATTTGGTGCCATTTTGGTTCTTTGTGTGTTTGCAAGCATTGGGAGCTAACGAAGTACCTTTCAAGGGTCATCACCGCGGGTCTCGTGGTCGAAGCGATTCAAAGGCTGGTGTCGCCGTCGCCGATCGATGCTGTAATCATGTTTTGGACCGCGTTGTTCGGGGTTGCGGTGAACATTGCGCTGGCTGCCACTCTTCATTCGGGTGCGACAGCGCACCCCGGCCTCGGACATGCAGGATGCGGATCGTCGCATTCTCAAGTGGCGTCGTCCGCAATTGTCTCGACTACTGACGAGGAGTCGCAGACTTCCTCGTGGCGAAATGTGCATTCACATTCGCACGACTCAGCTTCGCACAACTCGCATTCGCACGGGGAGACTTCCATGCAATCGCCGACGCTCGATGAACATTCTCCGCTGCTGCCTCAGGCATCGCAGATCGTGGACGACGACGGCAGGCATGGCAGTCATCGTCGGTCTAAGGCGTCATGGCTTGCTTTTATGGACATTGAGGTTGAGATTTGTGAGAAAGAGTGAAGTATTGACAGTATTTTCTTTGGTCTCACAAGGGCATGGACATTAATGCACGCGCCGCGGTATTGCACGTCGTGTCTGACCTAGTTTCTTCAATTGGAGTGCTGACTGCAGCACTTGTATTGCTTGTCCGACCAACTTGGACAATCGTTGATCCATTATGCACCTTTTTATTTTCGGTACTGGTTTTCATGTCATCGTATGGCCTTATCAAGCGATGTATTGTCATATTAATGGAAGGCAAGTTCTGGGTTAATCTTCTATTATCAGTTTTCTGTAACACACTCAAATAGGCACCCCTGAGACCATAAGCAGCAGCCAAGTAACGCGACGGTTATTGCAGATAGATGGTGTGAGTGGGGTGGTGGAGTTACATATATGGAGCGTGGGGCAAGCCTCAACCGCTGCGAGCGTGAGACTTGCGGTGCGGCGGCGCCAGGGGGACGGCGGTGCGCTCGCTGCTGCCGCTGGTGGCGCACGAGAGTATGCGCGAATGTTGCGGAATGCGCGGCAGGTGCTCAGCGACGAGTTCGGCATCGGTAGTGTCACGGTCGAGATTGTGTTTTGAGAAAGCAACTCGGTATATATCTTTGAGCAGCGCAGTGCACGCGTTTGCGTATGCGACGATAGTGCTACGATTGACGCGGTCGTTGCCGACCGAGAATCCGCACGCGACTCTCCCGCAGACTGGAGCTCCGCGTAGTGCACGCTGACGATCCGTTCGACGAAAGAAAGAACCCAAATGAGCGTTCGCGAGCTCTCCAAGATCGAAATCACCGACATCTTCAAGAAGCTGAAGGCCCTGCGCCGCGAGAACAAGGTTTGTTCTTGCCGTGCATCGCCTCTCTCCCGCGCAGGGGGTGGCGTGTGCCAGATGTGGCTAACGCCTTTCCCCCGCAGACCTGTTTCGACTGCGGCGCAAAGAACCCCACATGGTCGTCCGTCACCTTCGCCGTGTATCTCTGTCTTGACTGCTCCGCCGTCCACCGCAATATGGGCGTGCATATCTCGTTTGTAAGGTGCGTGTGCGCGACGACCCGGGCTTTGAATGTTTCGTACACGTTTTAACTTGAAACATCCCTCGGCCTCCGTCGCTGCGCAGATCCGTCGTGCTCGACTCTTGGACATTGGACCAGCTCCGGCTGATGAAGGTCGGCGGCAACTACGCGTGCGCAGAGTGGTTCCGGGCTCACGGCGGCGGTGCCAGCTCGTACAAGGATGCGAAGGCACGGTACTCGAGCAAAGCGGCCGTATCGTACCGCGACCGTCTGCGTGCGCTCGCGGACGACGATGCGCGGGCGTATCCAGATGGCATCGTGATTGATGCCGCGACTGCGGCTGCCGCCGTTTCAGGTACATCGTCGACTGGTACTGCAGCCACTACGGCAATCACGTCTGCAGGAGGATCGAACTCTGGAACTGTTGTATCTGCCGGTGTCGTAGCAGCCGCCGATGACTTTTTCTCTGACTGGAACGAATCCGAGCCTGTTCAGGCTCCTCCTCCTGCCGTGCAGGCGTTTTCAGAATCTCCGCGCGTCGTAGCAGCATCGACACCTCAAGCCGCGGCTGTTGAAACTTCTTTTGCTACTGCGGCAATTCCTGCTAAATCCGCCAGTGAAGCCCCAGTCACTCAGATTGTCTCAGCAACCACCACTGTCCCGGCCACCCCTTCTTCTGTTATTTCGCACCATTCATCTGCTAAACCGACTACTCTCAGTGCAAAGAAACTTGGGGCAAAGAAAGCGACAAAAATTAACTTTGACGAAGTTGAGCGCCGCGCCAAGGAGGAAGAAGAGCGTATCAAGCGAGAGGAAGCCGAAGCGTTAAAATACGAAACTGAAAAGGCTACCGTTTCGCCAATTGGCGACAGCAGCAGCAGCGGATCCATGGCATTTTCCAGCAGATTGATGTTCATGGATGCTGCACCAGGATTCGGGTCAACCGGCCCTTCTACTTCCGGAGGCGGTACGAAACCCCAAAAAATTTGGAAGAGCACAGACTCAATAGTTTTTTCTTTTGTTCAACAATGCAGGTGCAGGGACTTCGGCTGATGTTGATCGCCTGTCCGCAGGTGTTGGCCGACTCGGTTTTGGGTTTGACCCGTCTTCTGCTCCTACAGCGACTACAAGCAACAAATCCGCAAGCTTCGGTGCTGCATCCTCCAAGTTTGGGTCAACTGGTGGGTTTGGATCAGTCCCATCGAAGCAAGAGTCCTCCAAACCGCAGGAGAGTGGAGACGCAGCGCAGCGGTTTGGTAATGCGAAGGCCATTTCTTCTGACCAGTACTTTGGCCGAGGTCAGTATGACGAAGCTGAGAGGTGAATTGGCCCGACTTTATTTGCAGTTTTAGCATAATCGAGGGTGTTCACATTTCCAGTGCTGAAGCGCGTGCCAAGCTGCAGCAATTCCAAGGAAAATCGGGTTTTGGCAGTGACGACTATTATGGCTCAAGTGAGGCGACTGGAGCGAATCGTTCTGGCAGGCCAGTGAGACCACCGTCGTCAGCGATGAATGTCGGGGATGTAATGGAGACGGTGGGAAGCGGCCTTCGGGTGTTTGCAAACAACTTTGTGGACCAGGGCATCGAGGATATCAACAGTGTCCGCAAGATTGTGTCGTCGGGAAGTAACAAGCTGAGTGATATGTTCGCCGAGATTCAGGTCTGGTTTTTGTTTATGTCTGTTCTTTGTTATCTTGTCCAATCGCTTTATTATGTGTCTGGTGCAGAGTCGGTATGGAGGTTGAAAGCGTTGATTTATCTTGAAGATCCTTGCCATGGATGAACTGAGCGCAAAGTTTTGAGAATAAATTTTTTGTTGGCAAAAGTGAAACCCACCATTTAAGTCTTCGCATGAACGCATAGATTGCGGGCGAAGCCCCTTTTTCTTCTGTCAACTAATATAAGGGGCTTGCGCACCCCTACGACGCATGTTGATGAGGAAGTCTCTCAAACTGGACAAATACATTCATTTGTTTTAATTGGTGAAAAGTTTTTTTCGTAACGAATGCAAGGTCATGTGGAAGTCAAAAATTCGCTTTTTTGCTGCGGTTGTTCTTCTTTATGCGAAGATGCGTCTCCGAAGAGTCCTGGTGGTGGAGGGCCAGCGGTGCTTGGACCCGCAGAAGGCTTTGCAGGTTCTCGCGTGCTTTCCCCAGCGTCCATATCGACGTTGACGGCGATCTCATTGATGCGTTGCTTGTTTGGCGCAGTAGAATTATAGCCATCAAGGTTAAAATCGACAATGCGCAGGATGAAGACGAGTAGCAGCGTGGTGCCGAGGAGGGGCCACGGACCCCACAGGTACGCGATGACGGGGAAGGAGATGTAGTAGCCACGCATGCCGAGAGTGTAGAAGAAAGAGCCGCGGTTAAGCATTCCCGCAACAAATTCGATGCGCTGTGTGAGTTCGTAGGCGCGAATGTTACGCGTACGGCGGCGCTCATTGCGGCGCTCTATGCTTTGTTGCCTGCGGTGGTGGAGGATTTGCTCGGGCGTTGGGTGTTGTGTGGTTTTTGGAGTTGACGTTGACGTCGAATCCGGATGGTTGTCCGCAATGGTTCCAAGAGCTGTCAGTCGCGTGTTGCTCAGATTTCTGACACCTTTCAAGCGCAGTGCAGGACTGAACGACCGTCCATGCGTGCTTGCGTCCGTGTCAGAAGCAAATCCTTCGTCTACGTGGGGAGTATGGTCCTTTTCGAGATAGTCTTCCAATTCTTCGGCGGGGGTGTTGATGTTTATCACAAGACCGACGTGGTTGTAGAAACGCATCGATTGGGCGAAGAAAAAGAACGTAATGCAGTAGATTATCAACAACATCATAACCTTTTTCAAAACATTTAAATACGGACGAAGAACAAACCTACTCACCTTCGTTCCAAACAAACGGTCCAACGTGAATCCAAACTGAGATCCAAGCGGGTTTCCATTTGAATCAAGAGTATCCCCGTGCGAAACGATTGTTCCCATGAAAGCAATAAACCCAAAGATAATGGCGACGCACGAAGAACCGAGAATCGAAGAAACCATAATCAAATTGCGAAGAGATTGAACTACACAAGCGGATGATGATGGCATGAGCAGTATGCTATATCACTTGGACAACATACCTGCGAGGATATCTTTGTTGCCTTTCATCATGGCGGCAACCCATGCTCTCCTTTGGTTTAGCAATTCAGTCAGGCCATCTCGCGAAGAATGTGCAGCAGACAGCACCTTCCATGGGATGTCAAGCCTTGCACGGTCTTTTCGGGAGTCTTCTTGACGACACTCACAAGCCACAGATGATAAAGTACCAAAATAACAAAGCAGATAATCCCCACGACGAGGTTCTTGGTGTCATCAGAGTCCATTTGAGGGCGGTGGCAGTTTCAACCGCCGAGACTTTTGAATGAAAGACTTTTCATGCTTATTCACTCTGATTAAGCTCAACAACAAGCACGTACTCGTGACTACGTTGTTGCCCACTATCTCGCAATTCCAAAATGTTTTGTTCACCAGGAGGATGTTGAACTGAGAGGGTAGCACAGCGGAATTGGGAGGCGGCAGCAAGGCATTCGTTCTTGCAACAAATGCTGTGCGTCAGACAAGCCACTCTGGTAGGCGAGGAGCGTCGAAGACACGCGCAACCCGATCGGAACGCAAGATAAAGTCTCGATAAATCCAAACGAGTTTTCGTCGGTGCGCCCGAAGTCAGGGTTGCCGAGCACGTCGATCTGGCTGCGAAGTTTTCGTTTCCAGTGATTGCGTCAGTGATTCTATTTGCCAAATTTTCTGGTTACTCAATCAGCCAATCACTTGTGGCTGAATGGACGTAGAAGCCACGGACAGGTCACAAACGCTTCCATAGGAAATGACAACAGACGGAATCAAGGACGAAGAATAATGGCCTCTTCAGAAGATTCAGAAGATATGTTTCATAGTACAAACGTGTCCTCACATCTTATGGCGATAAAGTATCTGCAAAATTTCACATTTGACACGGTGTGGGTTGTACCATGATGAAGTGTTTCTTTAATAAATCGTGGCATGAAATCCACGTCAGATTCACATTTTCCCGGACCTTTAGTTGCTGTCTCGGAGTTAAAAAGCTCCATTGGACGTCCATGTTGAAGAAATCAACATTACAATTTGTCAAATTTTAAAGGCGACATGACCTTTTTGCAGCCGACTGTCACAGCATTCAGTGTCAGATATCGAAAAGTATACAATTTTAACAGCGCCGTGAAAGATTTCATTGTCAAATAGCTGCACTATGCCGCCCTGTTTGTATGGCTGGAGGTTCAGTTGAGAAGGAGGTTTACAAACTTTCTCAGGACGGAATTGACGTTCGGGATCGGTAAATATGGGAACAGGTAACGCAGAAATCTTAGATAGGGGCAGTCCTTTCATTTTGACACCCAGGTGTCATCGTCTCACATCGGGCCAAAACAGCAACAATAAATATGCATCTAGGAGCTCAGTTTCGCACCACGCTCCGCAACGTCCTCTACAGCACCCTCCTTTCGCGAAATGCATTCTGCATCCTCGATCGTTAAATCTACCCGTCGCAACAGTCGATAGATGATGCCGCCCAGAGCATCTGGCTCCGTCTCAAAGTGCATCACGATCAGGCCCATTGCGGCTCCAAACATTGCGACTTCAAAGTGCGGCACACCAATGATCCATGACTTGCTGTAAAGTGTACGGTACAAGGCGTCCATCCCCTTTGGAAGAACATACCTGATCGTGCGGAAAACAATGATTTCAGTATTATCCCACATATAATCAGAAATATTACATTGCAAGCTCGGATCGCCGTTTCTCATCCTCAATAAAAATAGCGGCCGAACTCACAAAACCGTTTACCCAATAAAGATATCGACTATCCCGAGGAAAATACCTCCTGAAAAACGGTGTCCGGAAAAAGCAAGCAATCCGCTAAAAGCAAGTGGCGACGGTAAGGGGAACAAAATTAGCACACCCAGAACTGAACTCTGACCAACCATGAAAGTAGCCACATAAACACCCAAGAACAAGGAGCTTCTGGCAGTATTTTTTAGACCACGCAGCAGCAGCTGTTGCGGTTTACGAGCAAGTTCGCGAGTTTTGAGGACAACCATAGGCACAAAGTTGAGCGCGGCGTACACCTTTAGTATGGGCCGAAAGAAAAAGAACAATGACAAAAGAAACAATGAGCCATGTACTTGAAGTATGGAGTTACCGGCAGAATCGATTTCATAACTTTGACAAATGTAGCCGATGCTTGTGCACCACAAGCGTCTACTGATGGGTGCAAGAACGCGCAAGGCATGTAGTCCGGAAAGGCCGGAATAGTTTTAGCGCACTCAAGCGCATGTGCCGTGGGTTTACAAGTTTTTACAGCAGCAACAAGTGCGTTAGGATCGAGCGGGACAGTGTTCGCAAGTTGTTGACGTGTGAGTTCTAAGATCGGCTTTGGGATTGGCCCAGTTGTTAAAATGAATTTATAATATGAAGGAGGAATAGTTTCTGGACGCATGACGTAGCCGTACATAACTTGAGCTGTTGCGAGGCTTTTGCGCTGTTACTTCGCAAAATAGGATGTGAGAAAAAAGCTTACGCGAAAATCAATGAATTGCCATGTCTGAAGTGGAAGCGCCCGTTATTCGCCAAACTATTGAAAACAGCTTGCATGCCTCTGACGAATAACTGCTGTGACATGTCTATCCGCCACTGTCTCTTTTCGAACAGGCACGCAATGGCGCCGGCAAGGCCGCCGCTGATGAATGCGTTCATACGGCTGTGTTGGTACGATGCCGATTGATATTTCGCGAGCGTGTTGAGGGAACCTGCAATAACAAAAATGAATTGGGTGGCCGCTCGGAAAAATTTCGGAGAAATTGAAGGGCCACATGGCGGCAGGAGCATCGCCGGCGGGGCCGGGGCGGCTGGGACGGGCACGCGCGCCGCGCGAAATGCAAAGTGAAGGATCGCGATCACCTTTCCAGACAAACGCGAACACGGCGAAGAACGCCGCCATGCGCCCGCTGTCCATTCCAGTGAACGATTCACGCAGCGCCGTCACGAGCGACATCCGCCCGCGCGCAACCTTCAGGAAACGTAGCAAGAATAGAAGCCCTGACCGGATTGAGTATCCGAGCAGCGCGGCGCGGGCGGAGTTGCGCAAAGCGTTGGCAAGGATGTTAGTCGGAATCACGCGGCGTTCGATCAGGATACGAGAGCCGCGCGTGTTTGCCGACGGAGTGATGGAGCTGCGACGGGCGACTTCGCTGCCGGTTGCGTGGTCGCTAACCGACTCGGATGCCAGCGGCATTGTCTGCACAATCTCAATGTGCCTTCAAGATTTTGCAAAAGTTAATTCAGCTCACACAACACTGTGTTGCACGATCGGACCACCAATCTCATACCGAAGCGGTGCATCCCCGGTACTCAGGAGAGAGTCTTAGTGTGCGATGCAGAAAGCACGCATGTGAGGAGGCCCATATTGGCAGGTCCAACTTATATTTTCCGTTTGCTGCATCCTGCCTCACTTCCAGTGCGAATTCGTTCGCATAATGGCACTGCATTTTGTACATAGGATTATGGTAAGTAGCTTCAAAAACTCGAAAACTGTTCAATGCAAGTGTACGTATATTATCCAGTTCAAGTTGAGCAACATCCTAATTCAATTTTCCCATCAATGTCTCGTCAGGATTCGCGCGACTTTGTGATTGGCCTCGGGCTCGGTCCGCTCATCATTCTCGCATCACACACTGACATGTCTGCACGTAGAGAGCTCAGCCAATAAGATTGGCGTCGGCATCATGCGGCACGCGAAGCGACCACCGCGTGCAGAGAACGACGGCAGCAGCAACGTGGATGGCCACAGCTCCAACATCAGTACCGTCCTCGCAAACGTGCGCAGAACCTATATCACTCCGCCCGGCACGGGCTTCCTGCCGAGGGACACAGCGGCCCACCATCGCGCGCAGGTCATTCCCCTCGTGCAGGAGGCCCTACGCGCCGCGAATCTGTCGCCCCAAGATATCGACTGCATCTGTTTCACGAAGGGACCCGGTATGGGCGCACCGCTGCACGTGTCTGCCCTGGTCGCGCGCACCCTGTCACTGTTGTGGAACGTTCCGCTGATTGCCGTTAACCATTGCGTCGGCCATATTGAGATGGGTCGTATGATAACGGGCGCGCAAAATCCTGTTGTTTTGTATGTCAGCGGTGGTAACACCCAAGTGATTGCGTACGCCGAAAACCGCTACCAGATTTTTGGGGAAACTCTCGACATAGCAATTGGAAACTGTTTGGATAGATTTGCCCGCATCATTGGTCTGTCGAATGATCCTAGTCCGGGATACAACATCGAACAATGCGCGAAACGGTTTTTGTTTTTTGTTTTAATGAGTATCACCTTACAAAAACTTAGGGGGTCCAAGTTTGTCGAGCTGCCGTACACTGTCAAGGGTATGGACATGTCTTTCAGTGGAATATTGGCGTATCTTGAGTCCAACTGTAAAAAACTGTTAATGGAACACACCGCGGACGATCTCTGCTTCAGTTTGCAAGAAAACTTGTTTGCCATGCTTGTCGAAGTAACAGAAAGAGCGATGGCACATGTTGGGGCGAAGGAAGTCCTAATTGTGGGCGGCGTCGGATGTATGGTGAACCTGCCGTTTCTTTCGACCTGAAAAGAATTGCAACTGCAGGCAACGAGCGGCTTCAGCAAATGATGGGAGTTATGGTCAGCGAAAGGGGTGGGCATTTGTTTGCGACAGACGAAAGCTTCTGTATTGACAACGGAATCATGATTGCGCAAGCGGGGCTGTTACAGTATGCTTCCGGAAACGCGACGCCGCTGGAAGACACATGGTGCACACAGAGGTACGTCTCAATTGATTCACGTGAATCAGTCGTTCAGTCGATAAATCATTCAGATTCCGAACGGACAGTGTTCAGGTGACATGGCGAGAGTGAGATTTGTCAATGCAACACGTTATATTTTGTGTAAACTTATCGAAGCCATCGCCCGACCCCTCTCGACTGCCAGCGACATAAGAAGTGCATTGGTTGCGGTGTAATCGGCACCGCCGCTCTGTGTTGCTTCTAAGGTATCATGCGCGCAAATCCCGCTCCTGCATGGACCAGGTTCAGCTTGGATCAGCATACAGGTGCGGCTACGCATATGCGAATAGTGCAGAAGCGCATTGATGGAAGTATAGTTGGCAATGGGTGCGTGAGGTGGTGTCAAAGACGCGCGTTTTTTCGGGCGGCGTTCGGGCGACGAAGATGCTGCACAAGATGCAGATATGACGCAGGGCTGAGTGCCAGCTGCAGCAGGAACAACGGGAGGCGCTGCGTCCGGTGCGGACACAGCGGCGCTGCGCCGTCTCTTGGTTTGGATTGACATTTTATTTTGTTATTCAAATCTGCCTCAGAAAAAACACACGTTGTGCAAGATGTTCGCCTTTGTCCTTTGCTGGAAGGTCTCCAGAATCTCCGTCATTTCGTGCTCGTGGTCTTTGCTCTTTTCGATCTGCCAAGGCGCTGGTCAAAGCATGAAACCAATAAAACTGAGGGGCGAACCAGTGTTGCAAGTTCCAGAAACAGTTTGCCTCCAACTACAGCGTCTTCGTGATTGTCGCGTATTTCCAGATTGATTACATGAACCGGCACGTTGAGCTTCTCACCACGGTCCAACAATTCTGTCATTTAGAGTAAGACAGGATATATCGCTGTCATGAATGACAAAACACACCTTCAATGACTGCATCGAAGCATCGCTCTTCGCATGTGAAAACAACATTAAAAATCTCACGCGATTCCTGCCATGACTCCGGCGCTAGCTTCGTCTTGATGTTGCGCTCAAGCATCTGCAGCACCCCATTCTGAATATATAAAGTCTTGTCCTGGGCAACAAGCTCATTGTAAATGTCCTTATAGGGGGTTCCAAAACGAAACACATTCGGCCTGTCAATGGAGGGTCCTGGAAGCCGCACAGCGGAGCCTGTGCCGAAGCTACGGATGTTGAAGTTGTGCGTTTTGAGGACATGATGTGCCTCCATGCTTCTGTTGTTGTTGGAGGCGCAAATGACGGCGAACATGACTGGGGCCTTGGGAGAAGGTGCGGATGATGCGACGACGGCACCATTCTCGCGCGGATCTCTCCGCACCCGCGGGTCGCGGTCACGCTCACGTTCTCGCTCACGTTCTCGCTCTCTGTCTCTGTCTCTATCTCTGTCTCTGTCTCGGTCCCGTTCTCGGTCTCGATCGCGGTCTCGATCACGGTCGCGTGTGTCCCTTCTCTCTGAGCTTTCGTCGCGGGAGTCCCGCCGACGCTTCGGTGCATCTGGGCGAATCGGTCAAAGACCAGTATATTGCATTACAGCCGACGAAAGGTACGTAATATTGTACGACCGCGGGATGCGGTTCTGGTGCGGGATTTGGTACAAACCTCGTTGCCGAGGGTCTCTGCGTGAGGACATCGATATTGCGTTTTTTTTATGATGACCATGACAGGTGCCGGTCTGGAACACCAGGCTTTTGCGCAGTCTCTCGCGAATATTTAGCTCTCATGATATCTCCACTTAGCCAGGCAACCAACTGAACTTTCGTGAGGATGGCCCGCAAAGGCCCTGCAGTTTTTTTTGAAACACCCGCGAAAGTCCAAATCAGCAACGAGAAGTGTTGCTTTGACAAAAATTCAGCTCGGTATTAAGTTAATCGAACTCAGTATTGTTGTCAATTGCATGAATCGGAAACGCACAGCAAATTTTGTCGTAAAGTGATTCATGTGTTCGAGATGTAACCAAGAACTTTTCCCGAGTTTCGCACGGATCTTAGCAGAGCAATTTTTCATTCAACGACAAACAAATCAGAAGGGAAAACAACAAAAAAAAAAAAAAACAAAACAAAAAAAACAAAAACAGTTACCTTGTGCCCATTGCATAATTTCTTGCCATCCGTAAAACATTTTTCGCGTGGCTTCAAGGCCAAGTTGAGGGACGGCGCTGGTGACGACAACCAACAGGCAGTGATCATGGAATGCAGCCATGACCTTCTCGATGCTGCCTTCCCGGAAACCCGCGCAAATCATTTCTTGAACGAGGGAATCCGCCCATAGAAGCTCGGCCATTCGTTGTTGATGCGCATTAAGTGGCGCGCTTGCTGAGTATTTGTTGTTCTTGTTGTATGGATTTTCGTCCGTGGGAGTTGCGGGAGTTGCTGGTGTTGTGGCAGTTGCGGTGACACTGTTCGGTTCGGTGATAGCGTTCGAAATGTTGGTGATATCATCTGACAAGGCGTCGGAAGTTTCAAATTTTGTTTCAGGACTACTGACGGGGGTGTCTGTCTTCACGACAGGTTTTTGGTCAGCGCCAGTAACAGCGGCGACAACGGATGATGTGTTCTTGTCAATCTTGGCAGAGACGGGCGGAATTGTTGGCGGCAGCGGGGCCAAGACTCCTGGAACTGTAACAATTTCGGGCGACAAGGGAACGGCGGAAGCAGCGATGGAGTGTGTATCCTCAATACTGACGTCAATAGGTGTTGCAGCAATTGTCGCAAGGGGACTGTCGAAAGACAGGAACGACGAAAGGCCTCCGTCTGAGAGGCGCGAGGCGGCAGTCAGGATTGAGGGAGCGGCGGGGGATTCGTCGTCGAGCAACAAGGCGGTGACGGGGGGTAACAGGGGCGGATCGGCGGATACTCGCTTCATGGGCAGCTGCAGCAGCTCGGCGAGGTCTTTCGAGGCGGGGGCAGAGACGGGCGGGGCGGAGGAGCGGCTGGCGGCGGCATGCGCGGACCGCTGGCGACTCATCAGAAGGAAGCTGCGGTGAGGAGTGGATGCACGCCCAGTCTGCGCGGGCGTGGGCGATGTGGATGTGGGAGTGGGCGATGAGGGCGTGGGCGTGGGCGTGGGCGTGGGCGTGGGCGGGGCGGGGGAGCGGGCAGCAGCAGCAGTGCTGGTGGTGGTGCTGGTGGTGCTGCTGATGCTGGCGCTGTCTGCGCTCGTGCGTGCGCCCTCGTCGCCGCCGTGCACGCTCCCACGCACGCTGGCACGGTCGCGGCCACGGCGCGTGCCCGCCCCGGCGCTCTTGCGGCGCTGCAGCATCTGCGCGAGCATCGCCGAAAGCCTCAGGTTTCACGGTTCAGTTTGTTCCGCAAACAAAGAAATGTCCTTGCCCCCTCACTCACTCACCTCTTCCTCTTGCCTGTCTGTTTCCCTCTTCCTCTCTTCCTCTCTTCCCCTATTCGCATCGCATTGCATTGCATTGCATATACCATACCGCATATCGCATGTCGCATCCCAGATACAGAAAATACCCAATTCCATGTTGAAGTTTGTTACGGAAGAGCCTCAAAGTCTGCTCAACTTGGAAGAAATCTTCCAAGACATACAAATTTTTATTTGTACTTTCTGAATTTTTTTGGATTGTTATCTGAAAATCTATCTACTCTTTTATTTTCTTTTCAAAACCCTAGTTTTTCATCTGGTTTTCGTTATCTTTATTTTTTATTGATTTGCAATGTGTAGGATAAAAAACAAATGATTGTGGAGGTGCACATAAAAACAGATAGTTATCTCAATCCACTCTTGTTTAAGCAGATCCCTCTGAGCAGCCTGTTTAGGCTTCCCTTTTATTTCTACAGAATCCTGAGCCCAATTCTGTCTCATTTCTGGTATTTCAAGATGGGTTGGGATTCCAGATTCTGTCTGTCATGGATCAGGATTGAGCTAGTACAAGGAGAAGCAAATAAGACTGGCCTGCAATTCCTTGAAATTTCCAAGTATCTAATCAACTATAGTATGTCAAGATCACCCAGCAGATTGATCTGGTGGTATCCAGCATCTGGTGGATTATCCAACCCTGTCCTGTATCCAGCTCTTGTTAGTGATCAGATGGCATTCAAGTTCCTTCTCAGAAAATGGCAATGATGCAGCACCCAAGACATCAAATCCCCAATCCTGAACTGCAAACAGGACCCAGATCAATCTGCAGGATCATCTGGCACGTCTTTGGCCAGATCCAATGAAGATCTGGATCAGATTATCCAGATCCAGATCCAGCACTTGTTTAATTATTTTTCTAAACATTGCTCTGCTGAGTTATTTCATTTATTGAATATTTTTAAGTGAAAGATGAAAGAATCTGGATGTGAATAATTTTGTTCAAATTATAGTTGATTTTGTTTGTTGAAGACTCAGAAGCAAACAGTGGAAAAAAAAAACAGTAACCAATTTGCTAAATGATGCCAGATACTTGCCAGATTGTTGGTTTTGACCAATTGAAGAGAGATTTATAAGTTGAGAATTTATTCTTGATTTTTGATGCCTTCTGCCCCCTCCAAACCACCTGCTTTTATAGCCAAAACCAATGAATTTTGAAACACAAGATTTTTCT